>MAYD01762935.1:0-11586 GCA_001909325.1 Ruellia speciosa
AAATATATATTTTTTTGGGATTTTTTCGCTGTTTTTAGTAGTAAATGGGTATTGAATGAATCTGAAACTTTTTTTAAATATATATTTTTTTAAATATACATTTTTTTAAATATACATTTTTTTTAAATATATATTTTTTTGGGATTTTTTCGCTATTTTTGGTAGTAAATGGGTATTGAATGAATTTGAAACATTTTTTTTAAATATATATACATTAAGGGGCATTTTCGTCTTTTTCAACGGCTACATGGAGAAATTAATGGCTACGAAAAGCACTACCCATAAATAAATGTGCTTTCGAAAATATATGCATCATCTGAATTTTTCAATCAACTTCTTTATATATCAAGTTTCCAACCCGGGTGACCACAAAATAGTTGCTGAGGAAATTAAGTAGATTGCAAAGAATGAAGTCATGTCTGAACCCAGTAGCCAATAGATTGGCAAAGTCAATAACTTGCTGGATGGAAATGTCAATAACTAACAATAATGTACCGTATGTTGTGAGATTTGTAGCGCTCCCGGGACTGAATCCATTCAATGACTTGGAGGACCCGTCTCCAGTTTCCCAACTTACCCAATATCTGGACAATCCTCAAAATAGAATGATCAGAGAATCTTATTCGTGCACTTCGTATCATTTTCGAGAACTTCCATTCGGGAATATCAATGTCTGCACCATTCAAACTGTAGGAGTAAATTACTTTACTATGAGTAGGAAAACAAGTATGACCTAAATCAGTTATGAGTCTCAAGGCGTGTAAAGAACAAACCGAACGACATAGCTTTTACAGGGTGAACTGCTCGGTTTCACAACTTGAGATAACACACACACACACACACGCAATGATATTACTAAAGATGATCTCAATTATCAGAACTTGATTTAGATTTAACATCTCATTAAATAGTAGAAGATAAGTGCGATAGTGCAGTCAATGTTGGACTGGAAAACTTAGCTAAATACCTAGCTGAAAATTTAAAGTGCAGGAAAAAACCTTTGTAAGCTGAAGAACCTACACACTCTACCAGACTCATGCTTATTGGCATACAAGATCGTAGGTTTATTAACCAAGCATTAAGGGCTCCTTTGGATCGACTGAGTTAAGGGGAGAAAGGAAATCTAATCTCCTCCTTAGTTCGCGAGATTACTGTGAGGGAAAATAACAGAAAATTGGTTTCCTCCTCTCATGAACAAGGCTCACAAGTTCCCATCCAAACGGGAAAGGACATAAATATGGTCTTTTCCTTTCCTTTCCATTAATACCATCCAAATGAAACCTATGTACCAGAATACAGTCCACCCAAATTGAGAGAAAGCTCTTGTTTTCTGAGAGGAAGGAAGGCTCTTTCGCTCCATTTCCCTTCATTTCTTTCCATTAAAAACCCCAAACAAAAGAAATTCTTGATTTTCCATTTTCTCCCTTTCCTTTCTTTCCAAATATAAACTAGCATATTAGGTATAATGGAACAGACAGAAACACAAACAATACTATTTATCAGAGAGGTGCAAGAACGGCTATCGGAAAGACAAATAAACAAATAATATAAGCACATAAACCAGCGTAACAAACTATAAGTTGATTGATTACTCACCTCTTAGCAAGCTTCTGAATTCTCTCTTCCATGTCTACCTTTGTAATTTTTCGTTTATCGATGACAACATCGTCATCATCCAGTGTCCTGAATGCCGCTCTTTCCATATCAAGAAATTCACTCTCGCTGTCAACCCCATTCCTGCCGGTAAGATTCTTGAAATTTCTGTTCTGCTTCTTCTTAACCTTCTCCAAATAAATCCCCTTACCAAAACCTTCCTTTCTTGAATCTTCTTGAACCAATTGACCTTCTTTCTGGCGAAATCCTTCCTTCCTTAAACCTTCTTGAACAAATCCGCCTTCTTTCCGGTGGAAACCACCCTTTCCTGAAATTTCCTTAACTGTAGCCGCCACATCATCGGCCTCCTCTTCTTCTGGAACAATTTCTCTTACACTGTTCTTTTTACCACGGTCGCTATTGCTATAACCACCGTTACCGTCCCTGTCGATCTTGACAGCTTCCATGGCCTTCAGAAACTCGTCGAAAGACGGCTTGAACTTAAAGTCCTCGTCGAGTAGAACGCCGCCGCCGTCATTACTTGAAGCGTTGCTTGCTTCAATTCTGTTCAGCTTTCTCCTCCTCGACTCAATTACAACTATCGGTTTCCGCAATATCGGGAATCCACAAGAAAATAACGAATGCTGCGCATGATTAACCAAAGAAACAACTTCCATAGCTGTCGCTGATTGAGAAACCGATAGGATACCAAACATCCTCGTCCTCTTTCCCTCAATTCGACATTCTACTATCAAAATTATCGCTACAGATTACCAACTAGATAGCGAGAAGATGAGGAGGTAATTTATTTTGGGCCTCCCTCGACCTTCTTCTATAGTTATATAGATATAGCTTTCTTGGGCCTTATTTTTATTGGTCTCCCTACTCTGCAATGTATTAAGCCCAACAACACATTACACACTGCCCCTAAATAATGTTGTCATTGCTATAGTTTGAATTTCACACACTTCACACAATTATTCCTGCTTATACCATAATACATATACTTTCTCATTAATAATTTATATTTAAGAAAAAATATAATATATGAATTTTTTTAAATTCATTTTAATATATATTTTTAAAATATTAATTTTATATATTTTTTATCTATGAATAATTAATAATAGTTAGAAAGCGTGTGTTTACAGACTCATGGGAAAAAAAAGAAGGTAACATTTTAAAAAATAATAAGCATATTATCGTAATATTGCCCCATAATTATGTAAGATGTAAGAGAAAATCCAATTCGAATAGCTGAGTGTACATACCGTACAATATTTTAAATTCGACCGTTGGAATTATGCGTTTACTTACACAGGAACAAGTTTGTTTGGGGTTTGATGAGCTGCATTTTGAGCCGTCGGATTCGTGGGGGTTGTGGCGATTTGCAGACCCACAGAAGATTCAAATTTTGAAAATTCAAATGGAGACAGAAAAAGAAAGGTGAAAAAAAGGGTAAAGGACTACTGTGGGCAATGAAAGCTGCGACACAGTACCGCTTTTTACTCCTTCCCAGTTTTCAGAAAATGACAAACTCAGAAACAATGTCGAATCCAGTCCTCTTTCATCAGTGCCAGAAATGAGAATCCCCACTTTACCTGAATTAATAATTCATTCATGGATTTTAAAAGTTTAAACCCCATTATTGATTCAGGTTGTTCTGTGCACTCTGCACTGTGCGTGCGTTACAGAAATAGAAGTATAGAAGTATTAAAAGCGCTCTTGCTTTCAATGGCGACTGTTGTTCTTTTTTGAGTTTTAACTGAGTTTATTGATAGTTCTTGCGTTTACTTTTCGGTTTCAATTTGAGGGTTTTTTTTTGTCTGCTGTTGTTGTGGATCGGTTAAACAATGAGAGAAGAAATCTCATCTGAGAACAGAGTGAAGCCCACAAAATTTGCTGATCAAAATCAGGCACCAAAGGAAAATAATCACAGCAATGTTAAGGTTAGCAGCAATTTTTCCAGGATGAAATCGTCCTGGGGTTCTCACATTGTGAAGGGATTCTCAGCTGCAGATAGGAAGACCAAAACAAGAGTGTTGCAAGCCACAGCTCACGGCAAGAAGCCGCCGGTCAGCAATGCTGATGCTGCAACGAATCAGAAGAACCAGACAGCGGTTCCCAACTCAAGAATCAAGAGGTCTCTGATCAGCGATCTTTCTTGCTCGATAAATGCTGCTCAAGTGCATCCACAAACTGTTCACGGTCACGGCAAGACCAAGTCTATCGGCTCTTCTCCGGATTTGTTTCAGGAAATCGATCATTTGAGGAATTTGCTCCAAGAATCAAAGGATAGGGAGCAGAAGCTGCAGGCTGAGTTGTCGGATCATAAAAGAAATCCAAGGGTGTTGGAGCTCGAGAGGGAGCTTGACTTGAAGAAGAGTGAGATTGATGGCCTTCTTAAGAGAGTCGAATCGCTGGAAGGCGAAAAGGGGAACCTTTCGGGACAGCTGGTTTCTTTGGTTTCTGTTATGGGAAAACAAGAGGAGCCGTTGGGAAGCGAGGTCCATGATAAATTTGGAAATGTCGAGATGGAAGCTGTAGAGTTGCGGCGCCTGAACAAGGAGCTGCAGCTTCAAAAGAGAAATCTGGTTGGCAGGATTTCTTCCCTGGAATCCCAATTATCTACCCTTGCCAAAGTTTCTGAGGTACACACATGTGACATGTATAGTACTATGAGGACTATTACTTACTTCTTGTGTTGTGCTTCATTTTCTTCAATGTCTGCAGTGGTTTAATTAGTAATTTTTTGGTCCACAGAGTGACAGTGTTGAGAAGATTAAAGCAGAGGCCTGTATGTTGAGGCATACAAATCAAGATTTGTGCAAACAGGTGGAAGGTCTGCAAATGAGCAGGATGAATGAAGTGGAGGAGCTTGCTTATCTGAGATGGGTTAATTCATGTCTAAGGGATGAGCTGCGCAGTTGCTCTACCATGAATTCGGATGGGCCACCAAGCCCGGATTCTTTTAGAAAGAGCAGAGAATCAATTTCCTTTTCACCATTACTTAATGGTGAAGAAGATCATAGTGACACTGCAAGAAAGAGGCTATATCTTGTCAAGAAGTTCAAGAAGTGGCCTATTACCGATGAAGACTTGCAACAAATGAAATACTCGGACACGCTGGTCAATTGCAATTGGGATGATCCACACAGCGCATCGCGGAGGCACTCTATCAGTGGAACAAATTGCTGTCCCGAAGATTTGGCTGCTTACAAGAAGAGGCAATCTGATAGCTTTACCTGCACCAAGGAAGCAGAGAAGAGGGCAGAGGTATTAGTTTCTCAAAAATATGATTTGGAAGTGAGCAACAGGCCCCTTGAATATACCAATTGCCAGGAGGTTTGTAAATTGACATGTTCCCTGGATGTTGAGAAAAGGGCCCTAAGAATCCCTAATCCCCCACCAAGGCCTTCATGCGCTGGCTTAAGTGCACTAAAAGAGGAGACTTCTGCTCAAACTGTCGTCACTCCATCTCTGCCTCCTCCGCCACCTCCACCTCCACCTCCTCCAAAGCTGATGACTAGACGATCAATTGGAGTGGTGCAGAGAGCTCCACAAGTGGTTGAATTTTATCACTCACTCATGAAGAGAGAGTCTAGGAAAGACTGCTTGAATAATCCCGGAACAACTGATACATCAGATGTTGCAAATGTTCATAGTAGCATGATTGGCGAAATTGAGAATCGGTCATCCCACTTGCTTGCGGTGAGCGCCTTTTGTTATCATCCCCTTCAATGGATTTGCGGCAGAGTTTTTGGATTTATGTTATTGTTTATTAAACAGCTCTAATCTATGCTTTCAGATAAAGGCGGATGTTGAAACTCAAGGAGAGTTTGTGAACTTTCTTATAAGAGAGGTCAATGATGCGGTTTACCAAAATATTGAAGATGTCGTCGCATTTGTGAAGTGGCTCGATGATGAACTCTGCTTTCTCGTGAGTTCTTTATTGCCATCAAAACTTCACCATTGCAACTCTTCAATTAGTGCATTCTGCCATATCGATTGACTTGGCTTTTGTCTTGCAGGTGGATGAAAGGGCCGTCTTAAAACACTTCGAGTGGCCAGAAAAGAAAGCCGACACATTGAGAGAAGCTGCATTTGGGTATAGAGATTTAAAGAAGTTGGAGCAGGAAGTCTCAAACTACACAGATGATCCTCGTTTGCAATGCGATATTGCGTTAAAGAAAATGGCAGCCCTGTCTGAGAGGTATGCACCAAGATTTTTCATATAGCTGTATCCCAGTAGCTTTTGTTTAAGACCCTTGACATGAATGCTTCCCTTCTTCAGGATGGAGCGCACCATGCATAATATCCTTCGAACAAGAGATGCATTGATGAGAAACTGCAAAGAGTTCAACATCCCTACAGACTGGATGCTGGACATGGGAATATTAAGCAAGGTGTCAGTCTGGTCCTTTCTGTTATGCCATAAATTCATTTCAATAGCCAACTGTGACAATAATTGCGTTGGTTTCAGATAAAGTTTGGTTCAGTCAAACTGGCTAAAATGTACATGAAGAGGGTGGCAATGGAACTCCAGTCCAAGGGAACATCAGACAAAGATTCTTCCCTGGATTATATGCTACTCCAGGGAGTGAGGTTTGCTTTCAGAATTCATCAGGTTTGTTGTATATGAGAACTTACTTATTTCAACATGTGTAAGAAGGGGAAGGGGAAGTTCTCTAAATCTAATGATGTCTTGGTGAAAATTTTGCACAGTTTGCTGGGGGATTTGATGCAGAAACAATGCATGCATTTGAGGAGCTTAGAGACCTTGCTGTTGTTTTGAACAAGAGTAGGGACTGAAGGAAGGGGGAGAATAAAACATTTTTTTTTAAGTTTTAAAGTTTTGATGATTCTGGTCTTGGCTTACCACCTCAGTGAGCATCAAAATTTGTATGGAGATAATATTATGGTTTTGTAAGCAAATTAGTGTGCGCCAATAAATTGGAAAAGGGTGATTTTGCTCAAACTATTTTTGCCCTCATCATTGCATCAACCTTTTTATTCAGCTACAGGGAAAACATCGTGTAAGAAGAAACACACACAAGCAATAAAAAACCACAAGGAACTATAGTTTTAAGCTGTGAGACCTCTTGCTCAAACTATTTTTTACAGTAGAGTAATATTCTTTATTGTGTGCCTAAGGAGCAAGAACAGAAAACCTGTAGTGTATGGTATATATGGTATAACATTCTGCCTATATTGTGTACATGCCCAGATAAGTTACCTCTATATGTCCTCAAAAGACAAAACATATATATAAAGAACAAAATTTACAGATTCTACACCTGTGCATCTTGATCAAATATTCATCCAATCGTCGCTTTCCCTCAAAGAGACTGCATATGGGGCTGCTTGTGCACAGATGTTTGTGATTCTCGACTCCATGTAGCATGTTCCAGAGCTTAAAACAACTGAAATTCAGGAGGGCCTTAAGAACTGCCTCTGATTTTTGGCAAGGAGGGAGATGGAGGAACACTAGTCTCCATGCTGGAAGAATGTATAATCTGAACTCGATTCATTTTTCGCCCCCTGCACACATTTCATTATATTAATCAGATCCTCATCAATTGCCCGAGGCATCAGGGAAATGAATAATATTGCTATTCAAAGCTTACCCCCGCTCAAGTATAAAGAGGCTGACCAGAAATAATGGTATTCATACTACAAAATATGTTGGATTCTGCCCGAGGTTTATACTACAGAAAGTTATAAAGATCCCAAGGTTTATATGTATTGTGTCTAAAAACTTACCACACCAGTGAAAATTCTCAGATTATGAATCAAAACAATTAAATTTAATCAACAGGACTCTTAGCAAATGTGATGAGGGGCGATCAGGTAGTGGGTCAATACTATACCTCATTTGTGCTTGATGATCCTGTAGGAAGAACCGGAACAAGAGAACTCCAAAGAAGGGGATCAGGTAGTGGGTCAATACTACTGTAGGTGGTAAGAAGTGGAGCTGACAATAGAGGAGCCAGAGGAAAGACATTCCTATGAATAGGCAATCCTCCACTTATCCCATATCCCATGTTTTGTCCTTCGTTCCCACTGTTATGGCATGATTTCTCGGGTGCCTTCCCAAGGTCAATTTTGTCAATATTATTCTTGTTTTCGTTCTCATCATTTTCAACTTTTTCTTTGCTTTTGGAAACATTCTCCTGGAGGCTTTTGTATGCTGCCGACTTCAACAAAACGCTCATAGCAGATACCTTTTTGTGTTTCATTCTTTCTGGAGGCATACCCAGTCGTGGCATTTGATAGGGTTCAGTGGGTGGAATTGACCTTTCTAGAGCTTTAATTTCACTTGCAACATCATCAGAGCATCCAGCACCTGTTTCCTCTAATGCTTTGGAACGGAAATCAGCCTGGTTAGATTTATTAGGCCCCCACCATTTGATGTAATTCGACAAGTCAATCTTCCTGTCAGCGCCATAACCACCAGTGTATTCACTACCTCCAATAATGTCATCAGCTGCACCTTTAGATACGAATATAGTAACCACACAACAAATCAAGAAAAGCAAGGGAGGAAAACAATGGCAGAAACTTATGTTCAGCATAAAAAACAAATGCAACCCAGGATTCATAGTCCATTCTCACCGTAAAGTGCACTGTTGTCATCAGGTCCCGCTGTCCGACCAAATTGTGAATCCCATCGACTACTTTAGAGATAATTAAGAAAGCCAAAAGTTCAGTCATATTACTATTCCGTTTAAATATTACATGTATGAAAAAATAATCTAACACTGGCATCTCTCAGCTAGTGGAAGTTTTTAAAGGCTGACCACAGAAGGGTTACAGATCAACCCGGATTTTGTGTAGTGCCTCCCCCCCCCCCCCCCCCCCAAAAGCAGTCATTAGCTTTAATGAGTAATATCTCAAGGCACTGCATGAAAGAGAGAGGGTACCTGGAAAGGGGTCGATACTTTGATATACCCCTAGAAAAACCGCTACTCTTCCTGCAGAAGACATACTTGTAAGAACTAATTCTATTGTGAATGCATCTACAGAACAGGAAAGTATAGGTCACCTCCGAAGTGATGCTAAATAATCTTCTCTCGAGACATTTTGCATTTCCTCAAGGTCCCTTGCATAATCTGTAACCTGCAAAGTATTCCATTTCCAAACCAGAAGACTCGCAAAAGAAACATGTGATATAATCAATTCTCTCAACAAAATCCCAATCAGGAACTTCTTACAGGAAAATTAATGAGTGTTCCAGGGCCCCAATATTTCAGCGCAGCAAGATCGTAAGCTCTTGCAGCAGCTTCCTCATCATCATATGCACCTAGAGCAATTTTTTATGGATATGATTAATATAGAATTATGCAATTTGTACACCATGGTCCAAGGAATAAAACGATCAGATCACTTACCCAAGTAAACTGCTCAGATCAATCCACCAGCCAAAATATGGTTTTCCAGCAAAGAGGAGAAAAGAAAGTGAAAACGTGAGATAAATAATATAGATCCTCGTTACGTAAAATGGCAATTCAAGTACCCCAATCACAGAACACAGAATCTTGGCACAAGAAAAAAGAAAACGGGAAACGTCACCTTGCTTTCCCTTCTTATTTTGGTTTTGATTCCAGGTGCTTTTATCCCAAAGATGTGCCTCATAACGACCAGTCCATCTATGCCTATTCCGTCAAAACAAAAAGGCACATTAATTAAAAGTTAATTATCTAGCATACTGTAAGTACTCTGCACTTCCAATTCAAACAAGACAATAGCTTGGCCTATATCCCTTGCACTTCAAAAGATGCACCCTTTCACTATTACCAACCACAATCAACTCTATTCCACCACAATTGAAATCAAACTCGCATACCCTAAACTAACAAACAGCTCGACCACTCCAGAGTGCACGCCAAATCATACGTTTCACGCTTTACATACAGCATATACATACCTGGTGACGCCTCGATAGATGGAGCTTCGCTTGCCGGCGGTGCAAGGAGGCATTTTACTGATGCGCTCCTTAGCCGTACATCCTCTCTCCTTCTTCGCCTTCTTCAATCCTCTATAAAACAAAAGCTGATCAGCCGCCGCCGTTGCTGCCGCCTGCGGATCCGAGCTTTCTCCGGCGCCGATCTCCTCAGGCTTGGCGGCGTGCTCGGAGGAGGAAGAAGCCATGGTAAAGGAAAACCGAAAAGTAATCGTTACTGACAGGAAAAAAGAAAGGTGGATGTCTTATTATTGCGCCGTCTGCGGGAAATGAAGAGGGAGGAGGAGTCGCGAGGTGAAATGATGAAAATGCCCTGGGAGACTGTTAATTTTGTCGGGGTTGAAAAAGGTCGACGATGCTCATCTATGCTGCAACGGCTACCAGGAAAAATAAGGGCATTTTGGTCCTTGGGACTGTAATTTTTCAAACTGTTGTCAAAACACGTAGCGTGTTGATCTGCTTTCCGGGATTGGACTGGGCCGAGCCCAGATACTGTAGGCCCAAATGATAGAGGACCTTTTGTGAAAAAAAATAAAAGCCCATTTGGTATTATTTTAGAAAGCAATTATTAAATTGATGGACGTTGGATTTATTATTGGATTCGACAGCGACGTTATATTGTCCATTTTGGGGGACGTCGTTGTCGTTTTAATCTGCTGGATTTGTTGTGAAGCGATGGCATTGAGACTGATAATTGATAGGAGTTGATAAATGGAGTGGATGTGATTTTCGACAGCCTGTCTCACACACACGCGCATGAGGTATGTTTTTTTTTTTCCAGGTGAAGTGATTGTGGCATTGCCATGGCAATTGGCATGTACGGTTTAAATATGCACTTCTTCCGTTTTCGATGCATTATTTTTTTATGTTCTATTTCAGTTTAGTGACGCAATGCAGGTATATTTTAGAATATTTTATGTTGATATAAGTTTTAGGTTTTAAATATATACTTCCTCCGTTTTTTTTTATTCGTTACACTTCACTTTTTCACGCATTTTAAGGAGGATCACTTTTTCCAAAAATACCCTTGGCCCCACAACATAATAACAATCACACCACACACACAAAAAGTCAAACAGTGGGACCCATTCCAAAAATACCCTTCATTTCACCACAAAAACTTACCCAAAAAGGAAAGTGTAACAAATAAAAAAAACGCCCAAAAAGGAAAGCGTAACGAATAAAAAAAAACGGAGGAAGTATATGAAAAATATATTTTTTGACAGGCTTTTACACATAATTTATGTATAGTTTCATAGATAAAAGCAATAGCCAACAGTTTTAGTAGACTCTGCGGACAAGATTCAGATTGCAAGGGACAGAAACCACATGGTTGGCGTGCGGTCCCGAGACCACGTGGCACGCCGCACGCTGAGCATGGAGCAGGTGAGGGAAAAAAGGCATGCGGTCACAAGGACCGCAGCACACCACGGCAAGGTGAGGCCCAGGTCTGGTTCGGGCATGGTTCAAGCCCATTTGCAATTTGAACCCTACAAATACATATAAGTGATCATGATCACACCATTTTAACTTTCAAATATATTTTTGATATTTAATCTTATTTTACATATAAGTGAGTGAGGAGAACAACATGAGAGCAACACATGTTGATACAGTGATTCCAAATGCTATGCATGCCGAATAAGGATGAAGACTTAAAAGAATGCAGCAGACAAAAGAAGGTTACTCAGAGAAGTAGCTCAATCAGAATTCAAATCAAAGCTTATATTGTGGGAGCGAGGTAAGCTCAAAAAATTTATTTTGAATAATTATACATTGATGATTATGGTATTTGATATAGTTGGTCAAAACTAATTCATCGTAAACAACTCTTATAAAAGAAATAATGTTGATGTGTAGAAAGCTAAATTTGATGAAGCAATAGTGCTACTATGTTAACATTTTAACTATCCAATAATTTAATGAATATATGCATTATAATACTTTGCGACTAGATTTTGCTTATCTTTTAGAAAAAAAAAATATTATTGATTGGAACGATTCCACGAGATTTTTACTATATATAATCT
>MAYD01762938.1:0-13028 GCA_001909325.1 Ruellia speciosa
GCATTACTAGGTAATTAATTTGGCATCCTTTTCGTCCGATCCTCTGTTTCTATGAAAGATGATGATCTTTGCTTGTGTTGGTTGACTTTTTTTTTGGTGTTGATTTATGTTGTATTAGTTTCGGAATATTGAAATCTGCCTTCGATGATTTGAGCATTCGAGGGGCTGATATGATTGCTAAAGATGATATGCCTGAATGATATTCATCATCCTGCTCTTTTTTTTTCCTTTTTTCTTTTTAATTCGTGGTTTTTGCGCCATTAATATCTCGATAGGACCTAAGGAGAAGTGGAGCCGGGAGCACCCAATATGCTGTGCTGTAAACTTTGAGATGGTGGACTGTTCGAGCTGCAGTGAAAAATGTGGGCATTCTTTAGAAACACTGTAAGGTATGCTCGTTGCGATATGATTTTTTTGTAATGAACATTGGAATGAATAAGAGAAAACCTCTAAGGTTGGTGAACAGAATACTGCAAACTGTTACGGCCATTAGATCCGCACCAATTTGGATGATTGTCATTGCGTTTGCAGTTTCGAACTTTGATTCAATGATACTTAGCAGTGCATATATCATAAAATGCTTGGCAAGTTGCAGGGTTTAGGGGACTGAGTAAATGCAATGGGCGTATGCGCATCACATCCAATTAAAGGAGGTAAACTTTTGAAAATTGTTAAAGTAAGGAGGCAGCATTGTCTCTGCAAGAAGCACCATCTGGTTTCAGTCAGGCATTGGCGCAGAAAGAGGAAGGGGAATGGAGGAGCTCAAGTTGCAGATTTTACTGGTGACAGAGCTTCAACTAACAGAGTTTCGGAGCTCTCCAATGCCCCTTTTGATCTCACTCAACTGCGATGGTACCACAACCAAATCGATGCTGATGGTATGTATGAACTTGTGGAAAAGAGAATGGGGTTTTAATTGGATGGAGTGTATTGCATTAAACATGCCTTATAAACGATGAAATCGGAACTCACTCAAGACCCTTGAAATGTAGTATCGAGGCATATGTTACTTATCATTTGGCTCCATGTTTACTAATCATGTTGTTTTTAAAGGAAAGGGATCCCGGAACTTTTGTTTGTTTTGTTTTGTGCCCTCCCCCACCCCTCTCCTTAAATTCAGTCTGCACAAACTGTTTGATTTGTTGTTCTGGCATCTGACCATTAGCTTTACGACTTCAAAATGACAGAAGATGTGATGCTTTTGTAGGAATTAGTGATGTTCTTGCAGGAATTAGCCAAGATGAAGCATGGTTCGACACTGTCAGCATACTAGACCCTGAATCGGACAATGACTATAGCAGCGTCGATGAAGGTAAACAATGTTAAATTGCCTTTTTTTTCCTTAGCATTTACATTTCAAGCAATGTCTGCATTTTCTTTGGTTCTAGAACAAATTTATTATCAGTTGGAAGTGCCGTATGTTACCTTCTGCAAGGCATATTGCTTTATCTAAATTTTCTCAGAGAAGTTGTAGACTGCTCTATTTTATGTTCTGTATACAAATATTATATGGATTGAGCCATAATATATTCATAACTTTGTTTCTTCTCTGGCAGATTGTTTCCATAGCCTTTCAAATGGACAAGTGCTTCCGTACGAGCCTTCACTGTGCATCGTAGACTGCTGTTGTAATTTGAAAGAATACGACAAAGAATATCTCAAGATAGATAATGGTAAAACGGAATTGTACTTAGGTAAAGATGCCGACAGTGAGCCAAATGGATTGACATTTGTATGTACAAGAGGAAAGGAACTCGATGGTTTGGTGAACCACGAAGAATCAGAAACAAAGAGGATGAAAAACATTGACTGGGCTTGCGGGAGTTTGAACAGAAGAATAAATGACAGAAATGATCATGAGGAGACATCTCCTGAGAACTTATTGAAGCCTGCCTTGCCCTGTATTGTTAGGTTTGATGACGAAATCTCAAGTACAGTGAATCCCGCTCCACAACCCCAAAGCAAGAATTCAGCTGTTACTCAGCTCTCTTTCAAGACAAAATGCATCGACGAAGGAGAAGAAAATGGAATTTGTGAGTGTCTTTTCAGTGGATATGTATACAATGAAATGGATTTTCTCCTGTCGCATTAAAAGTTTACCATATTTTGTCTTTAAAATGCTGTGACCAATTCAGGTCCATCAACCGAATATCTTTATCAGCCCAGAGCTGGGCTATTGATTCCTTGTTCTTCAGTGGAGAAACAAACTCCTGGAACCTGGTCTGAGATTAATCCCTCGACTTTTAAGCTCCGTGGGCGCAATTACTTCAAGTACGCTCTTGGTCGTGTCTGTTGACAACAGACATATCTCCAGATATTCATTAGCATTGTTAATTTCCTAACACTTTCAGCACTGCAGAGATAAGAAGAAGTCACCTGCACCAAACATCTGTCCTTACATTCCAATTGGCGTCGATCTATTCACATCTCCAAGAAAAATTAATCATATTGCACAGCACCTTGAGCTACCTTCTGTAAAGGCGAACGGAAAATTGCCACCGCTGCTAATTGTTAACATTCAGGTGATTGATTGTCTGTTTTACCTATTCAAATAATTGTCAATTATAATCCAACTTTCCACCTAACAATTAGAGCAATTAGAGCAGTAAACGAATAGAACATGACCAAAATTTTTGTTCGTTTACAATGGTAAAATACACAAAAATAACAAGTAAAATACATTCGGTTAGTGTTCTCGTTTGGTTCTTTTAACAGATTTACTAACAATGACCTATCCCATTTATTTGTCTATCTGTAGCTGCCTACTTACGCACCACCCATGTTTCTTGGCAAAAGCGATGGGGAAGGCTTGAGCCTCGTGCTATATTTTAAGCTTTCCGAGAATTTTGAGACAGACATATCCCCTCAGTTTCAGGACAGTCTCAAGGTACACTAGTCAATACTCTAGGTTTCATGCATATCGAGATTTGTTCATGTATGAGCGCACTTCTGTGTTACAAACTGGAGCAATCTCTTTGCTGCAGAGACTTTTTGAGGATGATGTGGAAAAGGTCAAGGGATTCACCATGGAATCAACGATTCCATTCAGAGAAAGGTTAAAGATTATTGTTGGCGTGGTCAATCCAGAAGATTTTGTCCTGGGTTCTGCTGAAAGAACACTTCTGTACGCATACAACGAAAAGCCAGTTCTCTCCCGCCCTCAGCACGAGTTTCATCAGGTGAAAGCATTAAACCTTCGTGCAATAAAAAAATGTGCCAATAACGTGTCCAGGACATCTTATGTGAACTATCAAAATTGTTATCAATGATTAATAGAGACAGCCTTCTGATTTATCGACAAGGACTCTGAATCAACACAACCCTTATGCTGCAGGGGCCAAATTACTTTGAAGTTGATCTTGACATCCATCAGTTCAGCTACATCGCAAGAAAGGGGCTCGAAGCTTTCAGGGAGCGTTTATCGACTGGAATACTTGATCTGGGATTGACAATTCAGGTTTACAATGTGTTCGTTTACATGTTTTTTGTGGATATGTTGCTTAACTGGCTATCGCCGTTCAAACTGATCCAAATCCTTCGAAACAAAACAGGCAAACAAACCAGAAGAACTACCAGAGAAGGTATTGTGCTGTCTGAGATTGAACAAGGTCGATTTTGTCAACCATGGAGCGATACCTACACTTGTCAGGCATGACGAGGAGCGATGCTGACAGTGCCAATGTGCAAGGAAATGGAAAATTGTCAGAACCCTGGCTGAATAAATCCTGCACTTGGTCTGCCTGAATGAAGATGATGCAAAACAGCAAAGGTATGTTGTAATGGGTGATATAAAATATAAACTGATTTAATATTTTGATATTTTTTTGAGAAAAAAAAATGGATTAATGTGAAGCAAAGGTTTTTTTCTTTTTAAATAAATTTTTTTAGATGGGAGGAATAGGTGTTGTGATTGTGAAAATGTGATTTTGTGCATGTATTTTTAATTTTTTTTATATATTTAATTTAAAGAAAACCATTCTATCGGAAAAGCTATCTTTAGTGGATTGTGGGGGTTGAATTTTTGTTTTATCAAAAGATTAAAAGAAAAGATAGATATAGCAATATTAATAAACAGCTTTCCTATTTAAAAGAAATGTCGTTCAAAAATGATAATTATCTTTGGAGCATCAAAAGATGTTGTCATCTCAAATGTAAACAAATACAACAACATTATCATATACTACTATATAATCAGTTCCCCCAAAAACATAAATAAATACCACAACAAACTAATATTAGTACAAGAAAACGGCTGGTAATGTTATTGTAAGATATAATGACTTCGACTAAAATCACTAACCTGCAGTTAGAAATAACTTACATCCTCTGGAGCTCCCGGTAATACTCACAGGGCAAACTCTACAGCTTAACTGTATGGCTCCAGCGAGCAGAGATCCAGGAGCTCCCAAGTTCACAAGTTTACTCAGCAGTTTTCCCTTGGCAATATCATCATCATCATCATCATCTTACCTCCGCTATCATATTTGTTTCCTTTTTCGTTTCTTTTCAAATAAAAATATTTGTTGCTATGCTAAAAATTAATGTGGGAAAAAAGAAAAACAAAAGAAACAGGGCCTTTCAATTCAGGGGTCAAACAAAAACTGAGCCACAATAACCACACATCATTACAACCCCTGAGTCTCTCTAATCTGCAGAAATTGTTCAGCAATAAATCAATTCATTGGGCAAGAAAATGGAGATTCTCATTCAGTTAATGTTATTATTACCTTCGGAAAAGCGCGATCTGTGGTGAGGTTGCTGTTCTTGCGATTGATACATCAATGGCCCTGAAACTATTCGCCTGCCTGTCTTCTTCTTGACCGAATCCTGTTGAATTCCAAACAACAATGTAAGAACTACCCTGGTGTTGGTTGGCGGTTTGGCAGATCTTACATGGAGTATATTACATGTAGGATACACTAAACCTTGGTTGGTTTTCTAAAGCACTGTGGTATTAGGCTTACCATTGGTAATTCTTGGGGCACAAAGGCATAGGAGGAATCAAAAGTGGCGAGGTGATGTAACTGTGGCTGTTTCCGGAGCAGGGCAGGTTTGGCATGGAAGATCTTGCCTGGAGAATCATCGTATTCCAGTGCATCTGATTCAAAGGTTTTGTGTGCGTTGGTTGGATTGACTGCATTGGATTTTTGACATCTAGGGACTGGTTGAGACTGTAATCTTGTGAATACGTCAGGCTGTTTTTTCTTTTTGGTCCATGCGAAAGCGGCTGATGGCGCAACCAGTGTAGGGGGAGAATGGACAGAAGCCTGGGAAATATCGGGTTTTGTGTCATTGGATTGCTTCAATGATGAGTGCAAGTTGATGCTGCCTCTTCTCCTTTGTGCATTCCCACCGCCTCCCCCTCCACCTCCACCACCATTGTCTTGGTTTGTCCGAAGAGCTACTTGGGCATCAGCATCAGCCTTCTTCAAGACACACACACAAGACAATGTCAGATCCTCAGTTGAAACAAAATGTCCTATATGAGCTTAGAGAGATCGAGAGAGACTGTGGCATTCATTTTAAACAAGCCGTTTGATTCTTGCAAAGTTCTATCAACTCTCCTCGGTTGATTTCTTGAGCCTGGATCACCCTTCGCCATAGCACCGCCGTTCTTCCTGAAAAAAAAGAAAATTGTGCCTTCTTCCTTCATTCGGATCTTCTAAATCAAATTCAAGATGTTCATATCAAAAGTGAATTGAACAATCAAACAACCTCTCTGCTTTGTGGATTTTGCCATCCAACTCTTTGCTGGGAGGGAACTTCGGCAAGCTTGATGGCTCACATGGATACGGATTCATCTCAAAATACTGCAAAAATGGAAATTTGGGTTTTACCAAACACATTCTGAAATTCAAGCATTCAATTCTGGCATCGCATCTCACCTCGGAATTCAGGGCAGAAGCAGCAGTTCCACGTTTATCAGGCTCAATGGAAAGCAACGTTTCTATAAGGTTCACTGCACATTTTGGAAAACCCGTACACCTTTCTTGAAGCGTGCATTCATACAGGTGTTGAGGTTTAAACACCGGCGCTAAAGGTAGTCTCTTCCTCTTCCAATAATCCTCCGGTGGAGAGCCACAAAGTCTAAAGATTTTATGCAGCTGTTCGACCTACAAATAAAAGGCATCGATTCTCAACACTCCTCGCCACACAATTATTACAGACAAATCTATTCAGCAGAACAAATTTTAAAGGAACTTCAACCTCAGTTCTGCCCTTAATGAAAGGCCTTCCGATATAAAGTTCTACCAAAACACAGCCAACGCTCCACAAATCCACCTCTTCGCCATAAGTTGTTGACCCCAAAAGAAGCTCCGGAGGTCGGTACCATAATGTCACCACACGACTCGTTAACAGTTCCCTGTTCTTCGTTCTCATAAAATTCGCAAGCCCAAAATCTGCTACCTTCAAAATCCCTTGATCGTTCACTAAGATATTCGAGGTTTTAATGTCCCGATGCATTATCCCGCGGGAATGGCAATGTTCTAATCCAGTCAATAGTTGTCTCATAAGGCATTTGATCTAATCTCCAACCAAAAACACTCAACATTACAAATCAGCAGAACAGAGCATCGTATTGTTCATCACATTCAATTCGAAAATTCGATAAAAAGAAAAAACCTGTGAATCGGTGAATTTGAAATCGGGAGATGCTAGCAGCCCCGAAAGGTCGTGTTCCATGTACTCGAAAACAAGGCACAAGCTGCACGACAATCGGGAAGTGATTATCCCCACCAGCTTCATAACGTTTGGGTGATCGAGTTTGCGAAGAATCACAATCTCGCGCGCCATGAAGCGGACACTCTCCGGTTGAAAATTGTCGAAACGGACCTTCTTCACGGCCACCATTTTGCTGGTTGTTAGATCGCGGGCGCGGTAGACATTGCTGTACGTGCCTTGTCCAATCTAGACATAAATTTTTTTGACAATGAAAGATTAACGCAATGATGATCCGAAGAAATGAATTAAAGACAGGATTTCAATCAAATAAATTGCTACCCTCTCTAATTTCTCGAATGAATTCGATTTCAACGGCAGCCATCCGTCGATTGCCTCCCCGGCCACGGCGGCGAGCCAGGCCGGCCATCCGGCGGCGACATGCGCGCTTTCAACCAGTCTCCCGAATTGAATCCCGACAAATTCCTTATCGTTCTTAGGCTCCACATTTCCCAAATCCTCCGCATTGTGCCCTAATTCGTGCCCTTTTGTCTCAATCTCCTCCTCAATCGCGACCTCCGCCTCCCTCTCGGGCTCCTCCTTTATCCCATCCAACGTCCCCAGCGCAGTTTCGACATCCAACGGCGGCCAATGCACCGACCTAGTTCTACGGCGCGCACTCGACGCCGAAGGGGAGACATCAGGAGATGCATCGGGGGAATCGCACCCTGCCTTCTTGGAGCTAACGCAACCCATCAGCCTTGCCGCTCAATACCCATTCAAGGGTCCGACCCGGATGCGAAAATGGGCTGGATTTTGCTGCGACCACAAAATACACCTCCTAAAACATCATAATTGCTGCTGATTGACGAAAGGAAAGCGCCCAGAGAGAGAGACAGAGATTGATTGAGGGAGCAATTGAATTCTTGCAGCGCTGCTAAAGGAAAGGGAAAAGGCGAAACAGGAGGGGTCATTGATTTTGTTGTCATCTCCATTTTCATGTCCGCGAGATATGCGGAGGAGCAGCGGCGGAACGGACGACATTTGCATTTCGTGGGTTGCTCAAAACGGGGGAAGAAGATCAAAACGATGCGTTTCAGGCTTTATTCCCCTGCTCCTCGGACCACAACACCGGATCAATCGACGCCGCACATTGGTGGACCCCACTCAGCGAATGGTGTAGATGTCCTGCAAACTATAATAAAAGGCGCCAATTATTATAAGGCCAATGTGCAATATACATATAACGTATGGGGCAAATTGAAAATAATAAAAAAAATTCAGAATATCTTATCTACAGATTCTCTTCTTCACTGTCCATACACACTCCATTGGGCTTCGATTTTCATATCGCACATGCGAAATCGTTGTTCTTCCCCATCGATTGCGAGATGCAGATGCCCGCGCCAGTTCGAGCTCCGGCGTTTCTGTCCAGGCGAAGGCTATTGGAGCGGAAGCTAGCGGGTTTGCACAATTGCACGGATTTGAATGAATTGAAGCAGCTTCATGCTTTGATATACAAATTCACTCTTCACGAAGATCCCTTTGTTGCACCGAAGCTTATCTCCGGGTTATCACTGTGCCGGAAGATGGCACTCGCGATCAATGTGTTCGATCAAATTCGAAGTCCTAATGCTCACATATGCAACGCACTAATCAGGGCTTATGTTCGGAATTCCAACCCAGATAAAGCTTTTGAGGTTTTCGGCGATATGCGGTGGTCCGGAATTGTGCCGGATAATTACACGTATTTTGTTCTGCTCAAGGCGTGTTCCGCTTTGAGATTTGTGAAAATGGTTCATGCCTATGTGGAAAAACTGAATCTTTACTCGGATTTGTTCGTGCTCAACTCGTTGATCGATGCGTACTCGAGGTGTGGATTGATCGGTGTTAGAGCAGCGAGGAAGGTGTTCGATTTAATGGAGGAGAGGGACGTGGTTAGTTACAATTCGATGATCAATGGGTTGGTGAAGTCTGGTGAATTGAAGGAAGCGAAGAAACTGTTCGATGAAATGCCTCTGAGAGATAGGGTTAGCTGGAATGGAATTTTGAATGGGTATGTGAAGGCGGGAGAGATGATTGAAGCTTTTGAGATCTTTCGAAAAATGCCGTCAAGGGATGTCATCTCGTGGTCTACGCTGATTTCTGGTTATGCGAAAGCAGGTGACGTTGAGATGGCTAAGGTGTTGTTTGATAAGATGCCGGTGAAGAATTTGGTTGCTTGGACGGTGATGATTTCCGGATATGCTGAAAAAGGACTGGCGAAGGAGGCGAATGGACTTTACGATCAAATGGAGGCTAGAGGGTTGGAGCTAGACGATGGGGCATTAGTTAGCATTTTGTCTGCTAGTGCAGAGTCTGGTTTGTTGGATTTAGGGAAGAAAGTTCACGGGTCCATAGTGGAAAATAGGCACCATTGTGGTACATTGGTGAGCAACGCATTGATCGATATGTATTGCAAATGTGGGAGCTTGAGCAGCGCATGGAGAATTTTCAACTCTATGGGAAGAAAAGATTTAGTCTCCTGGAATGCGATGATCAATGGCCTGGCAATGCACGGGCACGGACAGACGGCTCTGCAGCTCTTTAACCGGATGCAGAAGGAAGGATTTGCTCCTGATAAAGTGACCTTTGTTGGCGTCCTCTCTGCTTGTAGCCATTCCGGTATGGTCAAGGATGGTATCCATTACTTCTACACCATGGAGAGTGATTATAGCATTGCTCCTGAGATTGAGCATTACGGTTGCTTGATTGACCTCCTGGGCCGTGGGGGGCATCTCAGCGACGCCCTTACGCTTCTGTATGACATGCCATTCGAACCTAATGTTGTTATTTGGAGCTCTGTCTTAGCAGCTTGTCGAATGCACAATGCAGTGGAACTAGCGGAGATTGTGCTTGATCAATTAATGAAATTAGAGCAAACTGATGCAGGAAGTTTTTCGATGCTGTCAAACATGTATGCTCTGACAGGAGATTGGGGAAGTGTCGCGAATGCAAGGATGCAGATGAAGATGACCGCCAAAAAAGGGTCTCCCGGAGTTAGCTTGATACAGTTGGATAACGAGTTTCATGAATTCACCGTCTTGGACACAACTCACCCAACGTCAGCCACAATTTACCAGACAATCCACGGGCTGAATCAGCATCTTCAAAAGCTTTCTCACGCCCCAAACGTAGTCATCTAAACCTGGGTAACTTCCAAGGATTAGATGCATAGTTTAGCTGTAAGAAATACAACATACATATGATTTTATGAATGTATAGGGAAAGTTGGTTATATGATATGCGAAGGGTGTCACTGTCATAAATTTCTTATTCCATGCCCTGTTTTTGTAGTCATTTGACTTCAACCATCTAGAGAGTGTAGAAAAACAAAGGACTGGCTGAAAGTAGGCTACGTAATCCATAAAGACCTTAAGCCATTATCCAGCAAACACGTCAACCACGAGCTTGCTGGGACCAACCTTGTCCGAAAAGTATAGCCTCGCGT
The DNA here is from genome assembly GCA_001909325.1 of Ruellia speciosa. Taxonomy (NCBI): domain Eukaryota; kingdom Viridiplantae; phylum Streptophyta; class Magnoliopsida; order Lamiales; family Acanthaceae; genus Ruellia; species Ruellia speciosa. The sequence continues at coordinate 10,151 of MAYD01762938.1, forward strand.
TTGTGGTGTAGAAAGACTTTGACATAAGCTGGAAAACGGGCAAAGCCTTTTGGTAAACATTGTGGGGATGCCTAGTCCAATATATGTGATGCACATTCAACCTCACCCCACCTATTTATAAGCTCAGTATTCCCTTTCTTATCTTTGTGCAAAAGACATATATCCCATAGTGCACTTTTTCTGTATAGTTTGTTATTCATCTTTAGTGATAAGAAAAGTACAAAACTTAGGCCACCATGGAAGCCTGTTTTCTCTCCTCTAATGCCTTCACAAAAACCATGGAAGTTCTTTCCCCTGTCCCGGGCAGAGTTCCTGCGTTTGCGAGGAAAAGAGCTGGTGTACGTCGAGCTAGGAAATCCTATGCTCAAGTGACATGTATGTGTATGTTTATTCTTCATTCGTGCTGCTTATTTATTTCTGTATCTATGATTACTTGGTTATGCTTGAATGGTTGAGATTGACTTATAACACGGATGTTGGATAAGATCATGGTACATTCAGATACTTACCAGGGTTGGTTATTTGATGATAACTGCAGGTTGCCAATCAGGTCCATCCTCTGCATCATCACCACAGGATGAGAATTGGCCATTCGTGATCTCCGACTGGCGCTCATTCAGGGCGAGGATGGTTGCCAGGGAGGGCGTGTTTCCTCCGCAAGACCTATCATCAGTAGTCAATCCAGACGCCACCACAAACATCTCTCAGCCAATCACAATTGGAGACAAATGGATACACCCCATCCACGAACCCGAGAAGGGCTGCCTGCTGATCGCCACGGAGAAGCTCGACGGAGTCCACATATTCGAAAGAACTGTGATCCTGCTCCTCTCGACCGGCCCCATTGGCCCAACAGGGCTGATACTCAACAGGCCATCCCTGATGTCCATCAAGGAAATGCGATCCTCTGCCCTGGACGTCTCCTCGGGGATATTCTCAGACAGGCCATTGTTCTTTGGAGGACCACTGGAAGATGGGCTGTTCCTGGTGAGCCCCGGGGACGGCACGGCGAAAGAAGAGAGCAGTGATATAGTTGGGAAGAGTGGGGTGTTTGAGGAAGTGATGAGAGGGTTGTACTATGGAACAAAGGAGAGTGTTGGATGTGCAGCAGAAATGGTGAAAAGGGACATGGTGAAAGTCGGGGAGTTCAGATTCTTTGATGGATATTGTGCCTGGGAAAGGGAGCAACTGAGGGGTGAGATCAGCGCTGGGTATTGGACTGTAGCTGCTTCCAGTCAGGCTGTTGTTGGGCTTACTAGTGGGGAAAGTATTGGGCTTTGGGAGGAAATTCTTGGGCTTTTGGGCCCAAGGAAGGTTTGGTGAGTGGGATTTGGGCCTTGTTTGTATGATAGTGTTGAATAATGGGCTTCTTTGTTGTTGTTAATGGGTGCTAATGATTGTTTACAGTATCAACCAGAAATATTAAGTTTACATTGAATTTACAAGGGGTAAAAAGGTTATCAAATTTGCTTTTGGGTTAATGGCAGAAGGCCTCATCTGATCATCTAAAAACTAGATATAAAATTTCTTGTTTAAAAGTAGCATGGTAGATAATTTGTTGAAATTTGATAATTTTGTATTGGGTTTAAGACTGAACATATACTTCAAATTGGAACTTTTCTCGCCAAATTTAATAATAAATTGAGACTTTCATGTAAATGTTTTCTTAAACAAATTGAGGAGCAACAGCAGTTGGCTTCAGTGATATGAGATTCTAACTGCTTAAACAAGATTTCGGATGCCCACTCAAGATAAAAAATAAAAATAAAAAATAAAAAAATTACTGGGGAGGAGAAATTGCAAAGAATTGAACAAAATAATATAAAAAATCAGGATAAAAAGTAAACATGGTCCTACAACTATTCGCAACGTTTAGTCCTAATATCCTTGAAAATTATCCTCGAAAATTTTATTGATATGTAGTCACAATATCCTTGAAAAAAACTCCACAATACCTAAGAAAGATGTTTAAAAAGTAATTTTTAAAGTATTTTTGGAAAAATCAGTCTACAAATTTAATGAATGAAATCATAAAACTTTTTAACCTAACTGATAAAGAAATTGAGGAACAATATAAATTTCAAGAAAATTTAATAACACAACTGGATAATAAAGATACAAAAAGTTGTATGACGATAAAATTTCAAGAAGAGTCTAATAACTTAGAGGATGAAAAACATTCTCTTAAGATGAATATTGTTACTAAAGAAGAAAATAGACTTACTAAGGTAAAATTTATACATACATCATTGTTTATTTTGTCTATGCAAACTATGTCATTTACTAACTATCTGTTATTGTAACACTCCAAATTTTTCTTAGCTTAAAAAAAAAAAAAAACAATACCCACGGTATTTAAAATACCGCGGGACACCCTGGAAACTGCGGCACCAACCACGGGAAATGGATTTCCCGCGACCTCACCCATACCGCAGCCCCATGCACCACGGAAAATGTAATTTCGAACTCCTCATACCGCGGCACTCCCTACTGCGGTAACTAATTTCACACTCAGATTGTCCGCGGTCAGGAATTTGTGGTGTGTAATGGTTAGGGTTTTACTGGAAGCCGAAAATACAGGGCTATATCTTCTTGGATTCATCCGCTGGAACCTTCTGCAACCTCACGACCTCATAATTCAAATCAGCTCCAGATTTAGGGGAGATCAAATCTCGATAGATTTCTTCAAAATCCGCCAGCAACCTTCACCTTACACCTATAAATACCCCTCTATTCCACCCCTTGAATCACATCTCCACAATACACTTCATACTTCACACTACACACTGCACACTACACATATTGCATACTCATATTAGAAGTTTAGGGTCTTGCTACTGTGCTCATCCGTCTTCAACAAATCACAAGACTCTCTTAT
>MAYD01762952.1:0-10207 GCA_001909325.1 Ruellia speciosa
TGAACGATGATATACATATATATACATATATCTAACAATACGCATATATAGAAAATCTTTATCCCTTAGATTTAGTGCATATTTGATAAAGGGTATTGATACCCCCACCAAATAATTTCAAAACTTAATTTCAATTCATTCATTTAAATCTTCTTAAACTTACATATTGGAGTAAGGACCGGGACACGGGAGAAGAGATTCATGGACGGGCACTTTATTCGGGGTGTCACATTCCGCTTCTGGCCAGGCACTCCACGGGAACAAACGACACTGTAGACTGTACGCCCCTCCTGATGAAGATGACAACCGACGAGCAGGTGAGGAAGTATAACAATTGGGCTTCCTGGGCTAAACTAATTGGGCCTCCAAATTCAGTCTACCAGTTTAATAACAATTGGGCCTTTTAGTCGAAATTAACTTAGGCTTCCGGCCCACTCCACAAATTGACCAAAATCACATTAAATTTGGTGGATTTATAAATCCCACCCCCATTTTCCCATACCCCACCCCCCCTTTGACTGTTTTGCCCTTCCCATTTACTTACTTCAAATTACTTCCCCCCATTTTCCTCATCTTCTTCCTTCCTCTTATCTTCATTCTTTTAAAAATTTTACTTGCTTACAAAAAAAACTACAAATTCAAGCATGTCGAAACAAAAATATAGTCTTTACGCGAAATATAGAATCTGTTCGCGAACAGCCCCGGGACGCCGTCGATTGCGCCCCGCGCGCAATGTGCCAGTCGGGGCATTGTGGATAAGGCGGGGCGCTGTGCGCCCAGAGGCTAGGGGCGGCATGCGCCCCGGTGTTGGTCCGGGGCACATTGCGCCCCGGACCATGCGCCAGTCCGTTTGGACTGGCGCATGGCGTCCCGAGGGGTGCGCCCAACCCTGCATTGGGCGCACGGAGACCCGTGCAATGTGCTCGAGGCATTTTTTTGACATTTTTTATGATTTTTTACACATTTTTTTATAGTGTTGTGTTAATTCCATCTACATTTGTACGTATTGTTGTGTTATTGTACGAATATGAGTAGATATTTACAACATATAATTAAACTATGGTCATAAACAACAATGATAACTAGTCATGGTAATAACCAATAATAATTGGACTCAAATGTTACTCGCTACTTGCAACGATTTCATCCCAATTCGCCCGCATTTGTGCATAAATCTAATCACAACATGAACCTACAACATTATAAAATACAGTATTAATAATTGTTTGCCGCGCATACGAGGGTCTCGTTGCCCGGTCAGCGAGTGGGGGTCCAGGGGGCAACGCCCCCGGTTTGGGGGTCCGGGGACGCAGCGTGGCCCCCGGTGGGGGTTCGGGGGCAACGCCCCCGAACTTTACGGTGTAATACATTGTCTATTTCAAATATAACTCATATATGCAATTTTACTATTAAAATATAAAACAAATATAATTGAAGATCGAAAAAAACAAAAAAACCGGTCCCAGGGGCGCATGGAATTGGCGCGTGGCGCCCAGACCCAGGTCCGGGCACCTGGTAGATGGCGGGTCCGGGCGCCTGGGAGGTGGCGCAATGCGCCCACCTACGTCCGGGAACTGCCTCGTGCGCCCCGGACTGTTCATCTTCCAATCGCGATTTTCTACTTTTTTTAGGCAAAAATTACCTCTATGTCGATTGAATTTTCATTATTTGATATCTTCTTCCTTCCGAATACAAAGAGTACAATTTTTATCAACTTTGGAGGGAGTCGATCGAGAGAAAGTGGGAGAGATTGTTGTATAGATGAATTTTTTTTTTTTTTTGTGCAAATGAGAAGGGCAAAATTGTCGAGTGAGGCGGGTATGGGAAAAGGGGTGGCGGGATTTATCAATACCCTAAGTTTGTGGAGGGATGCAAATAGCAAATAGATGCCGGAGTTTGTCCTTCTCCGGCTGTGGCTCGCTCTCCGGCACACCCGGTCAGTTTATAGTTCCAAGAGTCTGTCCTCTTCTTCACAGTACAGACCCTGCAAATACATTTTGGTAATTAAAATCCCTGTCTTTTTCAATGGAGCCCCTTAAACCCAAAAATAACACTCACAATGCCACTCCAAGAAACACACTGATTCGGATAAATTATAGTGGCAATAAATGCAACAAGGAGTCCAGCATCGGGAAGCGAGGAACACTTGGCAGGAAGCAAAGGGTTAGCAATTTGAAGTCGTGGCAACCACCGGGTAGGCTGGATGGCACGTGTTGGCTGGCGGGGGAAGATACAGAGTGAGTTGGCACAGTTTTTACTTTTGCTATATAAAAAAGAACATCGAAGACCGAACAATAAGTTTGGATTTTTCGTTCTAAAAAAAAGATTTGGGCCGTTTTGGGTATTTTATGGTCTGATTTTTCATCCTGTTGCTTCAGTCGAGAGGGCTGGGGAGAGGTGAGGAGAAGAGTTCGGAAGGAAATGCAGGTTTGCTTGCTTACTCAGCTGGTTGCTGAATTTTGCTTCCTTTGTTTGCAGAAATTCGAGTGCTTAATAGAAATCTTGAAATTGAAAAAGGGTTGGCATTTCATCAACCTATCAGTTAGACATGCATAGTTTGCAGAGTGATTGTTCTTTATAATTTTCTAGGGCTATTGTCTGTAGGTACTATGATTAGATATGGAGCTCTTTGTTGGATTTGATCACATGACAATATCTATGAACTATCCAATTCATATTTTGATAAGTTGACTAATTGCCAAAAGACTTGAGGATAGCTGAGATTATATTGAACTTGATGTGTTCAATTGACGGTTGTTGCCTTTTTATGGTTTTGGGCTGTGTAAGGTTGAAGGGTCGAGATCAGGTGACGAAGAAAGAATGGTGACAAGGAAGCAGAAGGCTGAGGGCAAGGCTACTGAAGCTGAAGCCGAGCATGCAGCAAAGACCGCCAAAACTGAGGAGGAGAAAAGCGCAGGGAAGCAGAAGGCAAAGGGAAAGACAGCTGAAGCCGAAGACGAGCACGAGCGTGCACCAAAGAAGCCTAAAACCGAGGAGGAAACCGAGGAAGCCGAGCATGCACCTAAGAATGCCAAAACTACGGAGGAGGAAAATAGTGGGGATGAGTCGGGACAGAACCATGTGAGGTCAACTGAAGAAATCAAAGCTGAATTTGAGAGGTTCTGCAAAGCCACACGCGAGCATCTCACCATTCAGCAGATGCGCGAAATTCTGGAGGCCAATGGCCAGGATTCCAGTGGCTCTGATGATGCTGTTGTCCCAAGATGGTAAATGAAGTAACTTGAATCTTATCAAGTGTAAGGCATAGTGCCCAACAGCTAAAAATTTGCTTGATCAATATTCTGATGCTTTCTTACATGGAATGCAGTCAGGACATCATGTTTTATGGGCCATTGGATAACTGTCCAATCTGCGGCGGCCCTATAGAAGTAACTGATTCTACCTACACTTGCAGCGGATCATACAGTGAGTGGTCTAGTTGCATCTACAATACCAGGGATCCGCCCCGGATAGACGAGCCACTCAAATTACCCAACTCTGTTAATGATTCTAATGTTGCCGATGTAAAGTGTTGTGTGTTGTGTCGTCCCTTTGTTTTAATGAATAATGGTCCATAGATAATCCTCTTGATGTCCTCTCTTATTGATTCGCAGTTGCTGAGAAAGCACCAAGACGTCAAAGATCGGCCCCATCCTGTGCTTCAGTCCGAGGTGAAACTTTTCATGGGAATGACAATCTGTCTTTCAGGCCGCCTAAGCCGAACACATGTACGATTTAGTTTTTTCAGCTTGCATTGGTGTTTTTAATCGTTGAACTACATGTGAGAAGACTTGTGCATGATTCTGGACTTTTTATATTTACTTGGCACACAGCAATATTGGAGGTCAAAGATAGAAAGGCATGGAGGGAAAGTAGTCAATTCGGTGCCTGGTGAGTGTTTAAGCACAAAATTCAACTTTTATGTTCCAAATGTTGCCTAATGTTGAGCTTCGCTCCGCAGCGGCGGCTTGTCTAGTTATGTCCTCAGCAGAAAGGGAGCGTGGCGGTTCATCCAAGTTGGCTGAAGCACTGTAAGAATCTCTAGCATTTTATGATCATTCTAACTTGTCTGAAGCAAGTGTGAGAGTACTGTACTTGGCATGTGTTTTTATTTTAACCCCGCAACGTCGTAGTGGATGAGTCCAGTTAAATTCAATTGGGCGTGATGTTAGCTAGCATGTTCAGATATTCTAATAAGGCACATTGTTTAGGGAGAGGAGCATACCAATAGTGAGGGAAGAATGGCTACGTGACACTATAGAGAAACAAGAAACTCAGCCACTTGATGCCTATGATGTCGCAAGTGATCTTGCAGTGGCAGGAAGAAATATTCCATTAAGTCAACGGGATGCAGGTGTGGAGGCTCTTGAAACCATTGTTGCCGAGGTCTGTACCTTGCCACCATGTATTAGATATAGTATGCAATACCCTTTCGACACTCTCCTTGGATGTGTTTCGGGCCTGAGTTTCTAAAATATTATTGCTTCTCATTTCAGTTGAAGGTGTTTGGGAAGAGGTCCGTTCACAAGGATACGAAATTGCAGGATCAAGGTGGACAAATAGTCGAGAAGGATGGTATTCTGTACAACTGTGCATTTTCAGCTTGCGACTGTTGGCATAGTGACCATATTAATGAGTACAGATCTGTCCTCTCTTTGTCTCTTAAGAGTTTGATTTTATCTCTTGCATATCTTGAGAGTGTGCTTTTCTGTGGTTGACGACCAATTTGTCTGGGGGCAGCTTTTGCGTTTTACAACTGATTACACTACCTGAAACCCATCGTGTGTATCTGTACTATAAGAATGGCAAGATTGGTGATGAGATTGGCAAAGAGGAGAAGTTGGATGAGTGGGAAAATGTGGACGACGCTATTAAAGAATTTTGCAGACTTTTTGAAGAGCAGACTGGAAATGAGTTTGAGCCGTGGGAAAGGGAGAGGAAAATTCAGAAGAAGAAGTGCAAGCTTTACCCCGTCGACCTGGTCTGGTGCACATACATTTCTTTCTATGATAACCCTGGCTAGAATGAGATTGGTTTAATTCCTAGATGGAGGACCAAGATTTTTTACGTCAAAAACTATCAAATATGATTATTGTAGGATGACGGAGTAGATGTTCGACATGGAGGTTTGGGCCTTCGACAACTTGGAGTTGCCGTGGCACATTGCAAGCTTGAGCCAAAGGTGGCGAATTTCATGAAGGTTCTTTGCGGCCAGGAGATATACAGGTGGGCAGGAAAGTCGAAATGGAATTTTTTATACCTCATTTCTATGCTACTGAAGCACAAATATGTTGCTTTCTTTGAAGATATGCTATGATGGAGATTGGGTTAGATTTTCCCGAGCTTCCTCTGGGTATGGTTACTGATTTCCATTTGAAAACATGTAAGTGAATCCTCTGTTTACTTGTTCTATTGTAGATGCCAGAGTCTGTAGCTTTTTTAATATATAAAAATAATGCAGGCCAAGATTTTCTCCTGGAATTTGTGGAGAAGCTTTTGTCAAACAAGGAAACAGGAATGCTGCGGGACTCTTTGTGGGCTGATTTCAGCAGGAGAATTTTCACACTAATGCCTTCCACGAGACCGTATGCTTTCAGGGACTTTGAAGATATAGCCGATCATGTGAGTGCTGAAAGCTTTCACCGCATCTGTACTATGAATTTATGTGATGTAGGGCTCTAGAGCCTTGACAGGGTAAGAATTGTGCAGGGTGCAGCCGTATTGGAGACTGTCCGTGATATAAATACAGCTTCACGTCTTGTAGGGGACATGACAGGTTCCACTCTAGATGACCCATTATTCGAGCAGTATAAGAAGTTAGGGTGCTCTATATCTCTGGTGGAAAAAGATACTGATGACTACAAGATGGTTGCTAAATATCTGGAGCAAACCTATGAACCTGTCAAAGTGGGAGAAATCGTATGTGTCTATTTTTCTGCCTCTATCATATGATCAGTGCCAACCTATATGGATGCATTTGTAGATTAAAACCATTACTCCATGGTGTTACTTTTCAGAGTTACGCGGTGTCAATTGAGAATGTGTTTGCTGTGGAATTGAGTGCTTGCCCTTCCCTTGACGAAATTAAGAAGCTACCAAACAAAGTCTTGCTATGGTGTGGTGAGTATTTGAAGTTGTGGTAATTTCTGTTGGACTTCTTTTCAGGTTGTGCTGAGCATTGTAGCTGATTTTTAGGTACTCGAAGCTCAAATCTGCTTAGGCATTTGCACAAGGGATTCTTGCCTGCAGTTTGTTTTCTCCCTTCTCCTGGATACATGGTAAGCAAGCCAAAGTAGCTTGTGGCTTTATGACGTTTTGTTCTCCTGCTGATTTTTTATATGCATTTGGTATTTTGTTATTTGTTTGTCAGTTTGGGAAGGCCATAGTTTGCTCGGACGCTGCAGCCGAAGCTGCTAGATATGGATTCACAGCAGTTGACAGGCCAGAGGGTTTTTTGGTTTTGGCAGTTGCATCCTTAGGGGAACAAATTACGGAACTCACAAGACCCCCCAAGGTATATACTATTTTCTTTTCTCCAACAATCCAGATAGCTCTTTCAACTGTTCAGATGTTTTGTCTTCATTACAATTCTGACTTCGTGTTTCATTTATCTTGCATAGGAATCAAAATCATTGGAAGAAAAGAAACTAGGGGTGATGGGAGTAGGACGGAAGAAAACAGATGAGTCAGAGCATTTTACTTGGAAGGACGATATCAAGGTGCCCTGTGGAAGGCTGGTCCCCTCAGAACACAAGGACAGCGTGCTCGAGTACAATGAATATGCTGTCTATGATCCACAACAGGTAATACACAAACATTTATAGGTAGTTAACATGCTAATACTTGTAGTAAAGTTGATGATGTGTTCTATTCCTCTCTTTTGCCAGGTTAGTATAAGGTTTTTAGTGGCTGTGAAATTTGAAGAGAAGAATGTGGAATACGTCACAGCCGAATAGAAAAGATGAAAGCAAGAGGCAGAAATACAAGAACTAGGACGCGTGCAGCAGGAAAATTTGAGGGTTGTTGCACAGTCATCTTTTGTTCCCTTGGTGTTTTGTTGAGGGGATAGTACATAAAGTTTCTTAGGTGAAGGGTTGATTTTGCGTGTGTATAGTCAAGTGTGCGTGTGGCAAATGAAATGTTTTTATGATGACTCCTCATGTTTTGCCTGCCTTCCCTCACTCGCAGATGGAGTCATCATCTAAGATGTAGTTTGAACACTCGATTATCGTATCATATATCAGTTTACGGTTATGCATGTAAATGGTTTCAGATTATACCTCGTCTCAACCTATTGTGTCGAACACAATAACACAACATAACAGACGCAAAAAGGTCTTCTTTCATTGCACTTTACAATTGATGAGTGGAAACAACCGAGACAATAAAACGCTATTCTCCCACCTATCTAAGCCACAAGCTATCTTTAGCTAAGCCCTAGAAACAGACACCACAAAACCAGAACCATTTTCGTTCATAGTTCAAACCCAAAACAGACTAGTAATGAAAAGTGGAAAATGACTGAATGCATATGCCATGCCCTATCAAGTGTCAATGGTACATTACTACAGGAGGAAACTTGAACTTACCTGAGACAAAGGGTATTGCCTCAGGTCTCTCCATCAAATCCCTGTACAGATCATACTCTGCCTCATAATCATGCAGTGGAAGCTCAGCTTTCTGACTAGTATGGTAGTGATGCTTAGCTGATTCCGTCTTCCCAAACCCAAATACACTTACCTTGTCGCATATCCCCACCGCAAGCATCACCGCCTGCATACCTGACGAGTAATGGAAGTTGGAGCCATCATGAGCCGCGCCCCATTCGGTTATATCCTTCCTCGTGGATGTCACAAAACGCTTTAAGGAGTAATACTTGACGATGCTGGCACACAACACGTCGAATCTTGGATCCGTGACCAGCAATGGGGATTTGTGGGAGGAGTTGCACACTAAATAATCAAAGAAATGTGCAGGCTGGCAAATGTACATGATGATTGGGACATTGGCGCCGTAGGGATGGCAGAAACAGCCTTCACGTCGGGCACATAAATGCAGGATGTTGCTGTTGACGAAGGAAACAGTTGTTTTCGATCCCACGTTGCGCTCGAAATTTGTTGTTCGAGCATTGTTCAATCGAATCACCATTTCATGACTGTCGATCAGCTTACCCTGATCAGTGTTGAGGAGAATTCCACTGTTTCCCACCACTGCACAGCTCTTGTATTTTCTAATTGAATCGCCCTTTTGCCTCCTCCCATGGTGTTCATCGATCAAAAATTTCACCCCATCGACCAAATCCGACATTGCATCCGACGAATTCAGCCTCCGTTTCCTCCACCAATCGCCCAGAAACCGCCTGAAACTCAACCAGAGTCGGTAAAACTCCGGCGAGCGGAGTTGCAACGGAATCCCCCTGGCCGACCTGAGCCCCACATCAATGTGGTACTTTCCAGAAGAGAGAAACGACCTGTGCCGGCCGCGGCTTCGGAAATTCCCCTCGAGCAATTCGTCAATCTCCTGCTTCAGTTTGGGGTCACCGATGTCGGTGGCGGCGTATTTGAGAAGAGTCTCGTTGAAAACCGGGCGGGGCGGGGTTCGAACAATTAGGGTTTCGTAATTCAGCTGAAATGATCCATTCTGATGAAGCGCGATTCTGACGGCGAGCGTGGCAGCGATCACGAAGAGCAGCAGAACGCTGTAAATCGGGCGCAGAGTCCGCTTCATCATCGAAATTGAAACGCCAACGGATCTATCTATATCTCTGACAGATAATGTGAAGGGATCTGGAGGAAATGAGAAGGCATCTATTGTGATTCATGGTGAAGAAGAAAAAATTGAAGATGGAGAAAAGCACAACATCAAATGAGCTGAGCATCCAACAACATTCTGCATCTGAATTTAATCTGAATCTGAATCTTCCCAACAAATTCTACCAATTTATATAGAAGATTGAGATAGAGCGTGGTGCACAAATAGGAACTAGGGTTGTGGGTGGATCTGTCATCTCCTCTCAAATCCCAAATCCCAAATCCCAAATCTGAATTCTCATCTGGGTGGGGATGAATTTGGGGATAAACCTAACTGGGAAAGTAAAGCATGCTAATGATCATTAATGTATGCATTATTTATGGAACAGTTAACTGTATCCTTGTTGGAGTTGAGCTACAATAATTCCGCCATTAATTGCCCTTATGCCATAGAATATATCGATACGTTTGTCGCAATCTTATGCTGTCCAGTGTCCAATGTCCAATGTCCATGCTTTTTTTGGTCATTTGTGTTGAGATCATGTTTGATAAAAAAATTATGTAAACCAGTTAAACTTCAACCTAATAAAGGATTGGTTAGGTGCCTTCCTTTGTTCAATTATTGTTTCAAAGGCATTTCATTTCTGATGTATGAACATTAAGCTCAAATTACAATTCGATTCTCGTGCTAACAGTTTTTATTTTTATCGCTGACTTTAAAAATCTAATTATTGTATTGACTTGATAGCTTATAATATACTTCCTCCGTTTTTTAATAAGTGCAACGTTTCTAGCGGACACGTTTGTCGATACAGAACTTTAACTATTAATATCGTTAATTATCAATAGGTAAAAAATATATAAAGTTGATATTTTAAAAATACTCATTAAGACGAATCTAACAAGATCTCACATGACTATTTTTTTTAAAGTATAAGTTACAAATGATAATCAAACTAAAATATGTGAATAATACTTACTATGCAAACGTTGCACTTATTAAAAAACGGAGGAAGTATATCTTATATTAAAATAATTAAACCCTAGAATTAATAATATTAGTCCCTGTGTAAACCAATATTTTCAAATTATGCTCAATGATTTGTGATTCAATGTACCATTCTAGAATTAGAGTTAGGGCTAGATGTAGGATTAATTACTCATACATAAAGTGAATTGTTAAATATCACCCCCTATATATATGCACCGTTCGCTTTTTGGGGTCATTTGCACTCGAACATCATTTGAAATTTCATCTCTCTGAAAAAAATATTTTGCAACTCGGAAACACTCTGTAAATTAACACTATGAACATAAGGAATTCGTAAACAATGTCGGATTACGAAACAACGGGCTCGAAAAAGATAAAAAATGCAAAAAATTGGGAAAAAATTCAGATGATAGGGGTGCTCGGATGGCCTGGTCAGGAGAGGATCTTGCCAGGACCAATGGTCTGA
>MAYD01762979.1:0-10400 GCA_001909325.1 Ruellia speciosa
AGACAGTATATATATATATATATATATTTCATCTGTTCAAAATTTTTAATGTTTGATGTGAATAAAATTATTAGAAAAAATTAATGAATAAATAGGACACCAAAAGGCTTTTTGTAGAAAAAAAAAGCATGAAATAATTTAAAAATTACAAAAGGAAGATAATAAAGAAAAAATATTAAAATTTTATTTTTAAAAAAATTAATTTGGGCGGCCAGCCCAGGCTGGAGCCCACCCCAGACGAAATGAGCCTCTTCAGGTAGGCCTTCGAGGCATGTTCTGATCTCTTGGGCCGAGGGTATTAGGCTTTTTTTATCTAGGTCATTGGGGTGTATCTAAGTTCATTGGGTTGAGGTTTGTTTAATGCTCGTGGGTCACTTAAGTTGAAACACGTTCAAATCGCTCGACTCGCGAATGACACTCATTGAGCTTAGGGATAAATTAGCCCATCAAACATGATAATGCATAGTTCAGATTTCTAGCTTATGTCACTTGCTTGCTTATTATGATCCATCTATATATATATACAACACAAATATTTCTTGAATAAATGAAATACAATGGAAGAATTATATATTGCATGCAGCCAAAAATTTAGAAGACGAACATGAAGCAAACCCTTGCAGATAATTTTCCACTTTCTAGAACTTGTATTGAAGTATTATTTTTTAGCTACAAGAGGATGATACTTACTTCAGAAGATTTACAGCAAGTACAAACTAGACAACAATAAGTCGCTGCTGAGTAACACCTATCCTGTCAACAAAAATCCTATATAGGATATAGGGAAGGGGACATTCAAAATAGGTGACACCAAAGTCATGAGTGTGACCCAAATGTGCTAAACCGTCAGCAATACAATTAGTTTTCCAATAGTCGTGGTGAATACAACAATGCGCAAAGTCAGTGCCCAAGGCTTGACAAGCTGATACTAGCACACTATGTGGATGTTGGGCGCTAATAGTCTAGTTCAGGAGCTTCACTGCAACCCTCGAGTCGCAAATAATGATAACATGAGAGAGCCCCCTTCGACGAGCTTCATAAAGGCCATACCAGATAGCCCACAGCTCGACGCATAATATAGTGCCAATACCAATATAATATAGGAACATAACATGTCCCATCGAGTCCTTTATTACCCCCTGATTCCAGTGTTTCCCGGATTTCCTTTAGATGACCCATCGATATTAATCTTCCAAATCCCCTCTGGACATTTCCACATCACACCAGCCCTATGATTACCCCTGCTCTATATTAATCTTCCACATCCCCTCTGGATATTTCCACATCACACCAGCTCTATATTACCCCTGCTCTACCACCCTCGGCCAGATCAGGCTTAGATGTGCCAGCCACGAAGTGCTCCCCAGGCACTCTCCGCCCTTGGATTTGACTTGGGTGTGTTAAAGCATATTCGATTGAAAGCTCTTCTGAACCAGGCCGGGGTGGGTTTGAATAATTAAGTTTTGAATATGAGGCTTAAATATTTTATTTTTAACTTAATTTTGTTGTGCATTTAATTAACGAGTCATGTTTTACGGGAAACACTGCATCTCTAGCTTTAATTATGGTGAATCAACAAACTAAGACTCATTTATAATGGAGGTAGTAAGTCATTTTTTTATTTTGGTTGTAGTAAGGATCCTGTCTTCTAGAGATTCAAAACTAACATTAAAAAATATGATCCTTTTAGGTAAGAGTTTTTGCATGGAGTGTACGCGGTTGTATGTTGCATCTCAAAAAGGGCAGGAGATTGCTGAAAAAATAGAAACTAACATTGAAAGGAGGTGTTACACAGCATTCCTACACAAACTTCTGAATATATCCATCAAGAAACCTCTGAATTCAAGAAATTGAAAGAAGAAAAAATCATTGAGAATGACCAATCTATACCCCTTCCAATTAATCATAGTCTCGTGTCAAACAAGCTTGAGCATTGAGAATCTTCATTTCCAAATGCTCTGCAACTCAGGACCCAAGTATTTGTTGCCATTTTATCCGTTCGCCAAGAATCCAATTCCAGTCACGGCCAACCATCCATATACATTGCATGATATACGCCAACAGGTCTGATTGTTTACTAGTCTATCTTCCCAAATGTGTAATTTCTCAAAATAGTCATAAGATAGCCTCTGGAACCCCTAACTTACTGGCATGAACTAAGAGCTGTCTAGGGATATCGAACTTGTGGAGATCAGACACTGCTGCATCAGGTCGGGCAAGCGATCCTGTCAATGCAATCAAAGGCTCAATCAAGAAAGATTGATTTTCGCTTTTCTTGTCTCTTCCTCTCCTCATTTCTTCGAGCAAAGCTTTACTAGTATCTATTCCTGTTCAGTTCAGTATCCAAGAACGCCAGTAGTACTAAATCACTTTTTTTGAATGCACAGAAGCATTAAATACATTCATTGCAGTATAGATAATAGATTCCAATATCCGAACCAACATTACATCTTAATTTTCATACTGCATAAACTATGCATATCTTTAGTAGGTAGTGCATTCCTTGTATAGCGTTATATATGAAGCAATATCGCAAAATATTTAACCTGAAAAGTAGCCTCCATGCACGAAGCCATTGAAATTTTCGCTTGTATGTTCGCCTGTGAAAAATATCCGCCCTACCGGTGCCTGAAAGAAAAAGGATTCAAGAATAAACTAAAATTGCAAGGGAAAAACATGCAAGTATTTACCAAAAATTGAGACAGATACACTTTGGTGGTTATGGTTTTAGCCTTAGGCATGAGTCAAGAGCATCCAGACCTTCACATCACCTACGAGCTGATGATGCCCCTGGATTGGGTAATTACTATAGCTGCCACATTGGAAGCGATTATTCCACCAACGTGGAACAATTATGTCAGTGGCATCAGGAATGTTGGGTCCAAACATGTTTCTAAGCACTTCCATTGCTTCATTCATAGTCTCTTGATCTGATTGTGCTTCAATTCGTTCTGATTCTTCATTTGTCAGGGTTACAACGAGGATATTGGAACCTGGATATGCATTCTCCATGTGCTGACAGCATACCAATAAAAAAAGCAACACACGATTTGATTTAGTTTTCTCAATCAGACACAATGGTACCATCCTATTATGAATAATTCTACAGTTCCACTTGAGTAGTTTATCCCCAATTCAATGTGGATAAAGTGCATGATCATTTTTATAACAATAGGACTGATCTAAATAAATCTAATCAATTTAGGGTCCTTTTCTAGAAGACAGATGGTAACACTGTATAAAGTCTCCAATTATGTGCTGCAGAAACACATGTTGTAGTTTATTTGATTGTGTTATTAGTGTTTTATACCGAGCTTTCAGCAATAGTTTTGTGCTTCAGAGAATGGCAGCATCATCAATTAACAAATCAAAATTTTTGCATAAAATAAAACTGTGAGCCGCGCCAATAGATTAGCTTTGGGAGAATATCTCTATCAATCCTCATCAAATACATGGACACAAAATGTCAAGCTCGAAAGATTTGTTTTATAAGGGATTAAATATATCACAGTTTAACCCATGATAAATATTATACACAAGCCAATGACATGCTGCAGAATGTCTGTCAGCAATTTTTTTCTAACTTGTGCTATATATGAATTATTGTCATTTTGTTGGCTGGTAACATATCAAGTAATCACAATTCACAAACACCAAATTTAGTTGAAATCCAACACATGAAAAGGTTCAACATACAAGCAGGTTACCTGCCAAAATGTGTAGTATCCTCTTTTCTCGTGGGCATAAATGAAGAACTCCTTTCCAGGGCCACGAGGCCAAAAGTTCCATGGAAACTTTAGGAAAACCTTTGTGTAAATTGTTATTTCACAGCTCGAGATGGCATTGACTTTCCATACCTGTTGGCATTTTTATAGCTCATTAGTATGTTCAGTCAACAACACTTGCAACTAGCCAGCAGTATGAAACAACCTCCCAAGTCAGTTCACTGTTACATTTTTCTACATGCAAGCAATTTAATATGTTACCACCGAGTCATACGAATGAATACAAATAGAATAACAGATATCATTGCCGATTGTGCTTAAGTTTCTACACACTAACACTTGGCATCACTCTTGATTTGTCCACAATGGGGCAGAATACTGTGGACTCATAAAGTGCTGCCCACTGTATTTGGATTTGGTTGCAGCAAGACTAATAAAAAAAAACACATAAATCCACATTGCAGATTTTGGTCATCCATCAAGTACATTTAATATGGTTGCACCCTGTCCATAGTCAATTATGCTTTAAAATATTCTTATTTTATATGAGGACTAGATTCTACTCACCAATACCTCTGCTTGCAGCTGAGCCAATGGGGTAATCCAACTCCATGGGACCCATATTCCCATATTCCACAGCCCATTTATAAAACCAACAAAAAGACCAAATTATCATGTAACTATTACTGGACCCCATATATCATTATGCTCACATTGTCACAGCCAAAACTTACCAATTTCTCAATAAAGATGTGATAAAGAAAAGAAAAGAAAGAAAGGAAAAGCAAACAAAAAGGGTGTCTAGATGATTTACGAACAATATTTTGCATCCATCAAAATCATGGCAATTAATAAGAATGGCATTGTATTGAACAATGCGTTGATAAATTATTTAGTCTTAATGTTTCTTTCCCAAGCCACTTACTGTATATGAAGCCTTTAGTGTACTTATAATGTTCATGTGTATTTTTAATGCCTGAAATTGAGGCCACAAAAACTAATTTTACTATTTTGAGAATTACAAAAAAGAACTGATGGCCCTTTAACTTTGGTACCAAGGAAACCAAAGTAGAGAAGATACTGAATCAAGTATTGAGTTGAGTAACGTCCAACTTGATTTAGTTTGAACATCTATGTGTAGTTTTACTAAAACACAAAACAATATTGTTCTTCTTGTACTTTACATTAATATGTGATTCCAATAATTGACATAGAACAGAATAAAGCGACAAAATTGAATCTTAAGTGGAGGAAACATACGGGCAAAGGCGGGGAGAAGGAGATGAGGTGGCTCTGGAGAACACCAATACTAACAGACAAAATCACATAACAGGCTTCATAAACACTGCCATCCTCCGTTTTCACCAACACACCACTTCTCGAGTGCTGCAATTCCCGAACGACCTGCCCCCCAAAATTTCATGTGAAAAACATTTCATCAATGTTCAATGCTACAATGTCAGATTCTTTCCTGTAGTCAAATCAACACTTACGCTCTAGGCTTATATCAGTGTCTTGATGTGTAATTATGTTTATGCTGCTGAAGACTGAAGTGATATATTTTTTTCCTTAAATTATAATTTTATGGAAAAAAGCAATAATGAATTTAGCAACAAGGACTGATATAGCAGTACATTATATTAGATAATGACATATGCATCAACAATCTTAATAAAGTGGGAGTTAGAATTAAAACCCCATTTTTGTCATAGAATTAAGGTCTTGACACAAGTTATTCATGTATTTGGATCATTATTCACTTAGGACTAAGCTAAAGTCCCAGGTTAACACCTTAAGATGAATTTATTCAAGATTCATTAACGTTACCAACTCCAGCACATATATGTAGATTAAGCATGTTATGGTGGACGGGCCAACAATTAATGAAAAGTGATAACTTACAAATTGGTTAGCAACCTTTCTAAGATAACTGATTTCTCAATTTTGGATAGTGGCATCATATTCAGAACACTTGTAAGTACTCGAAAGTGCCTAATTAAAGGAGTCCTATCGTATGAGTGTGAATTCAAATATTTCAAGAATAGTGAGGCCTATGGACAATGCTACAGAAGACATACATGGATCGAATGGTGATAAATGAAATGAACTCCTCTAAAGAGTAGAAGTTTTCATGAAAGATATTCCAATAAGATACAACTTACTGTGAATCATTATTTAACTAACAGAGCTGTTTTAAATGAAGGCATCATCTATCGTCACGATGACAGGCATATAATGTGGAGAATGAATATATTTGTTTATGAACTGAATAGACGAAGTAGCCAACCATTGCCAAAATGTCCCAATCATAATCTAAACAGCAAGGTAACAAATACGAAAAAAAAAAAGAAGAAAAAGACAGAGGGGTATTGCATTTTGCACGGACAAGACACTAATTAAGATATTAAGATAATCACTTCCTGTCACATTTTTCTTCCAGTTTCCACCAGTTTTGGTGTTTTTCAGAAACTCTAAAATATCTTTTTTACCTTTGTTTCCATCTGATAATTGGGATAAGAAAAGACAAGCAAGATCAAGAAAAATCCTACACGGAATCCAAAAGTTATTTCCACGAGTCAGATTCATGGTTCTTACAGTAAAAATTGGAAAATTAATAAAATATCCTTTTAAATAATTAATTATTTTTATTAATAAAAATTTAGACCACATTTATAAAAATTACACTTTATGTAAAATAATTTCAATAGAATATTAAAAATAAAAATTAACTTGAAATTTGTAAAAATTACTGTATTACTTTCTCTCTTAAAACCACATTTATTTTAATAGGAAAAAGTATTACTACAACTATTGCATTACCTTGTTGAGTTTTAACCTGGCGTCCAAGATTTCACCTTCCGAGGTAAAAAGAAAAGTCTCTGCCATTTTGTGCAGTAAATGATCGTACCCTCTTTCATCAGCTACCAGATACTCCTTCTCCCCGAAGTCCACGTACGTTGGTATTGGTAAAACTTCTGCAGATACAGACAAAAATCTACTTTCACCTTCTTGGTAATTTGAAAATATTGGTAAGAGAAAAGGCATTTTTTCCAAGCAAGAATACTGTCAGAATTCTTTACAGAAATGACCTGCCATTTCAAAGTCGTGCAGAATGAAGTCAATTGCCAGCTCCATGGGTGTCTGTGGAGCTCTGCAACCAACAATTTTTTCAATTAGGAAAATAAATCGTATTTTAAAGAAAAAGAACAGAAGCCAACATGGTATATATACGAAAGAAATTGTTATTTCATTTTTCTAACAAGCAAGAAATGGGAAGTGCCATTACGACGACGTTTCAGGAAGAAATGATGGGTCAGCATCATCTGAATTTGACTCTTGGCTTTGTAGTAGCGTCTGCATCGCCGATTCCACGGCTTTCTGGTAAGATTGCGCCGCTATACCGCTCGGAAATATCTTCCCACTACCAGTAAAAAAAAAACAAACAAAAAAAGCTATAAAGTTAACCACTACGTGGGTAAATTAACAATAAAGAAGTCGGTAATTGAGTGTCGTTATCAGAAAAGCAGTACCTAATCACATATATGAGCAAATAACCACTACGAATCACTAAACAATTCTCAATTGAAAGTTTAAACTAGAATTTTCTGTGGGCTTTATCTTGACCTTGCTGCTAATCATGAAGAATCAGCTTTAATCAACACAAGTTGTGGACGCTCTAGGTATATCAAATAAATATAATATACGGTGTATATTAATTATTATACAAATATTTATGGAATGGGTTATTGATGGAAGGTGTATATAGATTAGAAGGTGGATTCACCGATTCAATTCCCATTCAAATCAATATTTTTTGCAAATTTAATAGGTATAGAAGGTGATTGAGAGCATGACAGTTTTTCTAAACTTATAAAGAGAAAAAAGATAATATGATGATAAAAGGGAAAAATCCATTAACTTCCACTGTATAATTTTAACGGAAATATGATTGCTCTCTGACTCTGCCCCACACCACCGCATCCCAATTCTCCACCCCTAATTTCATCCAAGACTCGATTTCCTCTAATTCGTTACCATGTAATTCGGCGATTTTTCAGTAAATAAAAATAAACGAACAAAAAATTGCCAAAACAAGAAAACAGAAAATGACAGTTACACAACACAGCTCATACAAATTGTCTGCTTCAGTTTCAGATGGCTTCAAAAGTTCTTCAAATGGATGGAGAAATTATACCTCCGATCGTATATATTGTAATGAGCGTTGCTGTAATCGGAAAAGCACGTCCGGAGATTGCATTCCCGAGCGAGTTCCCAGACCGGATTAGTCTCTTTTCCTCCGACACCGGCTATCCAACCGGCTCCGAGCTCCACCGCGACGCCGCCGAGCTGCTCCTTCCGTATCCTGCCGCCAATCCTGTCCGCCGCCTCCAATATCAACACGTCCTCCACGCCATTGTCCGCGAGCACTTTCGCCGCCGTAATTCCTACAAATTAACCACCGTCTATGCCACCATTAACCGCCACAATCATCCAATCAAAATAAAAACAAAAATATGAACAAGAGCGTGGTTTTGTATGTGCCTGAAATACCGGCTCCGACTATGATAACGGAGAATCGCGTCGGCTCCGCCATGGATTCCGCCAGGCAAGGGAGATGAATAGAGGAGAGGGAAAAAAAAAATGCAAATTCGTGGAGTAACTGGGTTTTGAGCGAGAAACGGAAGAAACAGCGGGAGCCATTATATAGGTGGCAGTGCCACTTCAACTTCAACGATTAATTAATTAATTTAATTATAATTTCAAAGTATTTATGTACAGTAATGAGTAGAAAAGAAATACTAGTTGGCAGCGTCGTCCATGCGGCTGCACGCTGCCCGTGACCCCTACCCTCTTCTCTTTAAAACCAATTTGCTTGTGCTTGTGCTTGTAAAAATCTATTAACCAATGCCTATACGCCACGCTTACAACATCATTCTACCTATAAATATTAAAGCTTACAACATCATTCTACCTATAAATATTAATTTATAGTCGTAAATTTTGATGTATTTATAAACAAAACCTTAATTTTACTACATATATACAAAATATAAAAAAAACGTGATGTGGTGTGGGTAGAAACGGACCCACCGAGTGGGCCGGGATCGCTTCACAACTAGTTCCAAGGACAGCTGAGATCCTGTGTCTTTATCTTCCTCGATATATAGTCTGTTGTCAAGTCTATACACAGACATTGATTGGCTCAATAATAATAATACATGTTTGTCTACGCATAGGCAACACTTTTCTTTGATTTCTTTCTAGCGTCTGTGCTTTCTTGAATGATTCACTACACTTACACCATACGACCTTTTAACAAAATTTTGTAGGTGCTCTTGTTTGCTGGTTTGTAGGAATATGGGAATCCCTATCTAATTATATGCTATAGTGATGGTGGTGGGGGTTTGATTTACTTGCGTGTTAAAATTTTGGAAATATATGCTTCCAACTTCCAAATTAATGCATCCATATGCATATAAACTTGTACTATATGAAATGCTACACAATTGATTGCCCGCAGTGCGTTGGTCGGTCAGACATCGCTTAAGATCAACTTCTTAATACAACTTTTTTCTTGAATCATGATGGGTTGGGATCCATTATTAATCATTTAAAATTGTCTAATTACATTTACATACAATTCTTTCAATAATTAAAATAGAGTGAGATTGAAATGGAATCATAATCATCATTAATTTGATATATATATATAAGAATTTATGGCAAAATAAATTTTTGCCACGATTGAAAATCTTATTGTAATTCATTACAGCTTCTCACATTCCTTCATTCGTAGTCCTCATTTTCTTTTGCATACCACAACTCAAGTTTATGTGAAGATGATGGTTCACTTTTGTGTATTCTGTGGTATGATATATTTCGTGCATAACAAGTGAATTGGTGCATGTTAGAGAAGTTCGAGTTTTAGATTTAAACGTTCCGTATACTGATGAAGATGAAGACACCGTCTAATATGCAGGTAATATGTGATACACCTCCGTTTGAAAATTCATGCCTTCTGTTCAATGAAACACTAGTGAAGTTTAAATCATGATGCCCTTGAGTTATTTTGTGGTTATTTATGGTTGGAATGTGGTCGACTTACATGCATTCAACTGAATTGACTAAATTCAATAGTATGGATGGTTTTTTTTTTTTTTTAATAATATTGTTTTCTAAATAATATGTTATACGATGCATGATAATCATGTGAGCACAATTGATGAAAGAGATAGAGAAGACTACGCAAAAGCCAACAATTATGAAGATAATATTGATGGCTGGAATAGAATCACTTTTGTAATTAATATTTTATTAAATGTGATACTCCAAAGGGTAACCGCCATACAAGTAAATTCTAAAGAAAGGAATATTATTTTCCTATCCCTTAGGGTAGCATCATAATTCGTTATGAATATAAACTTCCAATTTTATCGTTTTATTCACTTCGTATATAAAAATACTTCACCTATAACCTTTACTTCCCTTATGGTTGCCGTCATAATTCGTTACGAATATAAACTTTCAATTTTATCGTTTTATTCACCTCATATATATAAATACTTTACCTATAACCTCTACTTCCCAATGCTCATCCTCGTCCATATCAATTCATTTGTGATAATAAAAAATAAAAAAATTAATATAACAATTAATATACTATTTTTTTTTTTA
>MAYD01762980.1:0-13050 GCA_001909325.1 Ruellia speciosa
TTTTTTTTTTAGAAAACAAGCATTTTATTAATCAAGGTGTAAGAGAAACGAGCCCTTTCACAAACCAAATACCTTATAAAACACAACTCAAAAGGTATATATGGATCAATCCCATTCATGATAAAACACTTAAATCCAAGCCCAAAGATGTGAATCTCCCCGTGCTGCTTGTTTTGCTAGTGAATCTGCCATGAAGTTGGTTCCTCTTGGGTTACAAAGGAAGTGAATTGTCTCATATAATACTTCTTTCGAACTTTTATATAATACTTATTTCGTAATGTCACTTACTCTCTCCCAATGATAAATAAATTAGTAGTAATTTATATGTGCACGCATGTGTGCACATATATATTATTATTAATATTATTTATTAGAGTCCTATTGATCAATTACCCTTTTCAACATTCCACAACCCGCAAAAAGGGAAAAGCAATTCAATCTCACATAGACAAAAGGAGAATTCAGAATTTTTTGTTTTCCATTGATCGATGCCTAACCCTAGTTGGTATGCAACCTTTTATGTGTTGTTTAGGGGCAAGTGTTTTGAATCCATTGGGCCACGTTTCCTCTCACAAATATTTTCCAATTAATGCTATGTTGACATATTACTGTTAGTTAAATGTAGTTGCATTGGCATGATATTGCAATATAACTTATTTTTAGATGAAAATTACTTTACTATATTTTTATTTACAATTAATTAATAAATAAAAATAGATAGGTTCGATTAATTTGATGTTGGTTGAACTGGTTGAATGAGTTAAACCACCAAATCAATATTAAACTCAATTCTAATTTGAAAATTATTACATTGGTGACTTTTCAACACACATGTTTACCTACATGTTGAATCACAGCAATGCACGAACTTAATTAAACATTGGGGGGAAAAATAGTGAATATTTTTTTATTTTGGAAATAATAAAGAGCTAAACATTGAAAAATTACTACTAGTAGTTTGTATAGGAAAGTGGATAACATGCATGTGAGACAATAATGTCTCTTTTGCTATGTTGTGCATTTCCAACCTAAATTTAGCATCATCTTAATCTGGAAAATGCCTCGTCACATAAAGACTACTTGATTATTAAATTCCCTTTTCAGACAAATATTGTCTGAGTAAAAAAAACCAAATGTCACGATGTACTCTTGCTTTGGTTCTATCCAAGACAAATTAAAGATGTTGATGTTGCAACTTATTTAATTCGCATGTTTACACTGAAAGGTGCTCATCTATCAGTGCTTCCTCCCAATTTAAAAAATAAAACGTTTCAAGATGAATGTCCTCTGCAATAAGTAATGCAAAAGATTATTAAATAAAGTACATATATCCCTTTATTTGCAAAAGGATATTGCATGGTAATAACAGACGAATTAGTAAGATCAATCCCCAGTTCTATAAAATATTACCTCCTCACCCTTTGAACCCCTCCTTGGTCAATAAATAACTATTAAAACGAAAAAATAAAAGACATGCAATCACTAAAGTCTAAAATACCCCTTCAACATTTATTCTCAAACCACCCCCACCACACCGTCCTGAACAACCCTGAGGAGCAATAGCAAAGTCGGTTTCCCTGCCTTCCCACCATCTTCCTCTTGCAAGAAACCAATGCTGGAGTTGGAAAACCACAAGAATAGCTATTTCTACCAAGGCGTAACAATGTGCATGTGAAATTTTCCTACTGTTGCTTCCAATCTCCACAAGTGGTTGCGAGGTTTGTTAGAAATTGGGGAGTGAGCGCTGTTACCATTTTTTGCATTCCCATCGTCGCCATCGTCCGTCAATTCTGGTGGTAGGTGATCGTCTAACGCCAAAATTGGGTGTCATTTACGCGGCATGACGTTAATTAGTGTAGTTAGAGGTCCCGGCCACCCACAAAAAGTATTCTATCAACCTTGTGAGGTAATTCCCAAATTCCTATGGCTTTTCTTCTTTCAACTTGAAATTGTTAAAATGTATGTGCTGCAATTGGTTGTAATGGTAAAGTATACTTCAAAACTTTAGATTTTGGTAGCAAATATGTGATGTGGTTAGAGTGCATTATGTGTTATATAATTTCCAGTTTTGGGTGATTTTGAAAGTAAGGTATGTCTGCTATAGTGAGTGTGATGATAAATTCGAACTGTAGGCTATCATTGGTTGGAGTTAATTGTCTACGTGTTTATCCTTGTTTCTTAATTAAGAGCAATGGCATGTGTTGTGTCACTTAATATTGGTCAATGTTTTCTGAATTCATCGTATTGGTGTAGTTGAAATTATACATGAGTTGTTATCGTGATGTTGTTGTGCTAGTCCACTGTTGTGTACTTTGTTGTTTATATTATGATCAGAACTATATTGTTTATCTCTTTTGAGGATAGGGCAATGGCTCATATGAGAAGGTCCGTAGTTTCCGACGAGGATGAGGAATGGAAAGAGGAAATGGAAGAAGATATTGAAGAAGAAATTGAAGAGGAAGAAGAAGAAAATGGAACCACACATAAGGATAAAATTGTTAGTCGATGCTCAGTGGAGGAGATTATGATAGAGAGGTAGAGAGCCACTATAAAGAGGACGCTCTTATACCTGCTGGTTGCTTCGACATTGGGTGTGTCGGGTGCCACACCATAGTGCATAATGGATCACACACAATATTGTACATATGATTGTAGATATGTATTGGTAACGGCCAATGGATGAAAATGTTATTTGGACTTGTGTGTTGTTGCTTCAAATCCAATTGTTAGGAGGATTAATTTAGGCCATGTATGCACCTATACAAAAAGGGTACATGAATTGTGGCCACTTCGTATACACAACCAGTGATACCCAACTTATATGTAAGATAACTATTAACTTTATACAAGTGTATGATTCATTATACACTAAATATGTACTTTAAATATACATGAATAATGATACTTTTATACATTGATTTAAAGTTTTCAATTTTGATCATTCTCGATTGTTGAATTCAGGTACGACCATCACCTAAATAATGTTTATTTTTCATATTTAAACCAATGTAGCCTAATCCGACAATGGAAATGGCCAAATGGGTTTGTCGGGTGCAACACGACAATGCGTAATGGATCACACATAATATTGTGCATATGATTGTAGATATGCATTGGTAATAATGGGCAATGAATGAAAATATAATGTGAGCTTGTGTGTTGTTGCTTCAAATCCGATTCTTCGTAGGGTTAACATACAAAGAGGGTATATAATTGTGGCCACTTCGTTGGTACGGTCAATGGTACCATATTGATATGCAAGACAACTATTACCTTTACAGAATTGCATGGTTCATTATACACTACATATGTACTTTTAAATATACATGAACAATAGTACTTTTATATATCGACTTAGGGTTTTTCACTTCGATTGTTCTCAATTATTGAATTTGGGTCCTACCATCATTTGAATTATATTTCTTGCATATTTATACCAATATATCCTCCTTCAATGGAAATGACCAAATGGGTGTGTCGGGTATGCAATACCATAGTGCGCAATGGATGACATACAATACTTTACATATGATTGTGGATATATTTTGGTAACGGGCAATGAATGAGAATGCAATGTGAGCTCGTGTGTTGATATTATTCCAAATTGATTGTTCGAAGGGTCAATTTACGCCATTTATGCACATATACAATGAGGCTACATGAATTGTGGCCACTTCGTTTACATGGTCAATGATACCCGGTTGATATGCAAGATAACTATTAATTTCAGACAAGTGTATGGTTCATTGTACACTAAATATATACTTTAAATGTACATGAATAGTGATACTTTTATACCCCGATTTATGATTTTCCACTTTGATCATTCTGGATTGTCGAATTCAAGTCCCACCATCACTTGAATGATGGATCACACATAGTATATTGTACATATGATTGTGGATATGCATTGTTGATAGGCAATATTGTTGTTGTTTGATAAATGTGGCTGCCCAATTTGCATCGCCCTTTGGGTGATCCCAATATCGCAAAGTCATCTGCGAGGCAGTGGCTTGGGACAAGTACAGATGTTTCAACCTTGACTTCAGGGAGAAGTAAAATATTTACGTTTAGGGAACTTTTTTTAATTTGTTCGGGTTGTACCTCGATTCCCATAGTACAAAAATTTGGATTCCTCATTGTGCTTCCCTCAAAATAACATACAATTGTCCACACAATGGTTTATCTTCTCGTTGGATAAACTCAAGTTTGATATCATCTTCTTAGTCTAGTAAACAGTTTTAGGAAGATTATTGTCATTTTTTAGGAGTAAATCGTAGATTATCTGCATCATTGTATTCCGATTTCAAATGTTGTACCAAAATTCGGGAGGTTGTATTCCGATTTCAAAATTTAGCAACCTCGACACACATTTGATCTGGGACGTTTCCTCCCTACCAGACCACGCCATTTTGTTGCAGGCCTACAAAAGTTTAAAGAATCCTTTGTACTAAGACAATGGCTCTTCTGCATGTATCTCTGTGGCATTTGTTGTGTTGTCCCAATGCCCTTGTGCAAATGCATCCAACACCATGTCACGGTATGGATCACTGCGTGCATTCAGATAGGGAGTATCATGAGAATGTTGTTCAACACCAGCCACACCCTACATTGCCTCTTTACGGGCCTCCCCATAGAGTACCCAACATTTGTACCCCTTCACGAACCTATGTCTGTACAGGTGGAGCTTGCATTCATCTATCACTCGATATTTCGTGTTGTAACATAACTTGCAGGGGCACTTCATCACATCTGGCCCTCACATCTTCTCAAGATGGCTAAGGCAAAACTCAATAAACGTATCTACACCACCTATAAACCAGTTCGACATCTTTTTTAGCCTGGCTTTAGGCGTATATATCTAATCACGAGATTTAAAACTGCTCATTCTGTTTATTTATTATAGGTAGTATGAAGGATAGTAAAAACGATTGAGGGACAATCATGTGGTAAGAATACTCCAAACGCAGTAAGAATACTCGACTAGAACTCTTATAACACCCAGGCCCCACCGCCACGACAGGTGTCAGATCTCGCAGCCCAATGCACCCCAACCCCTCCCCAAGGTGAGAGATCAGAACTCCCCTTGGTAGGTTGTTGTCACTGGGCCTCGAACCCGTATGACCTTTACCAATTCAACATTGGTATCCAGTGACATATGGGTTCGAGGCCCAGTGACAACAACCTACCAAGGGGAGTTCTGATCTCTCACCTTGGGGAGGGGTTGAGGTGCATTGGGCTGCGAGACCTGACACCTGTCGTGGCGGTGGGGCCGGGGTGTTATAACTCTAATCAAGATACTTGAAAGTTCTATACAATATACTCCAAAATCTGTAAGAATACTCGACTAGTACTCTAATCAAGATACCTGAATGTTCGATACAGGAACAAATATGAGCCATGCAACAACCTGTATATTTCATTCATTTGTAACCCACATACACATATACATATGCATCCATTTATGCTTCAGTCTCTACTATCAATTTGCATGTCACATATACATATATATCTATTGAATAATTATATTATCTCTAGCCCCCTGCTATTTGCATCTATTGAATAATTATAGTTCAAACAAGATATAGTGATATTATTTGTTGATTTTTTAAAGCTTTATCTACTTGTTTCCATTTCCTTACAAATCGGAAATAAGAAGGTTTTGAAATTGGGAAGAAATAATATTCATATCCTTTTTCTACTTGTTTAATTTCTATTTATTCACTTGTGCTTTTCACATCAACTTTGTCATCTTGACTCTTTTATTGCAATATTACTTGGTCTAAATAGTGCCAAAGAAGAAGTAATAACAATTCTTGATTCCACTTTCTACTCCCCCCTCCTCTATTGGTCTACTTGCGACCTTTGCTCCACAACTATGGCACAAGAGCTGGATTTCCTAGAGCTTAAAACCCTAGTGGTGCCTAATATGGTACAAAATTGTGCTGAGGTGGTGACATCCCAGGTATTTGTACATGTTGCATGGGCATTTGAGGATATTGTGGTTGATTGTACTACTGGAAAGCTTGATAACCTTCTTAAGGCACTCTATAGTTTGGTTGATGTGGCTGATATGGAATTGCTTGTTCTAGAGTTGGATGAGGATAAGGCATGTTCTGCACAGGTTGTCGATACTCCCTGAATTGATCATCCTGGTTTTAGTTTTAGTTACACTTTCCTCCTATGTAGTTAACGTCCTCAAACTGTGGCATCACATCCTGGTACATGTACGGGCATTCTTTTGCACGATGTGGCCCAAAACATACTCCACATACAGATGGTATTACCAGTGACTTTGGTGGCTATTTCTCAGGCTCTGGATTAGTTTATGTGGTCAATGCTACAGCAGTGTTGATTTCTTTGTCCCTACTAGTTAATGATCTTTTAATAATGGTGCTCAATTCACGCACAGCCATGTTCATAGCATCAAGTTTCACATCAGTTGCAATCTTGTGATCCATGGCTAACAATCCTTCTGCTTTGTAGTCGGCCAATTTTTCCTATTCTTGGCCATCCTTTCAATAAACTCCCATCAATGCTGGGGTCATTTCCTATAACCTACCTATGTCAAAATTATTCCTTCATTTTTCAGTGCATCTTTTATAGAAGAAATTTATTACATATCCTGGGGCGATATCATGACGTGGATAGTCTCTAAGCAAACCTTTATATCGCTCCCATTCCTGAAAAATGTTCTCATTCTCATCCATTACAAATTCAGCAATTCGTTGCCTCATTTTCATTAGAAGCGAATTTGGAAAGAATTGAGTAAGAAAAGCCATAGCACATTCCTCAAAGGTCCATAATGGCATTTGCTAGTGAAACCATGTCAAAGCATGATTTCTTAACGAAATGGAAAAATAATAAGTTGAAGTGCCTCATTCGTCATTCCATGTACTCGCAAAGTTCTAGTGACCATTTTGAAAGCTCGTAGAGGATAGTGTGGCTTGTCATCTCACATCCCCCTAAACACATTCTAGCCCACTAAATTGATTAGCGCAGGTTTAATTTCAAAATTGTCAAGTCCTATACTGGGAATGTCATTATCCACCAATCATCCCTAACTCTACTTGCATCTTTTCATTGATGGGTTGCTTTTCTTCACGATACAGTGGGTTAGCATAATGATCTAATCCTCTTTCGCGTGATTGATCATTCCTAGGTGGATTTACCTATTCTCTATTACCTCGCACATCCGCCCTTTGCTGGCTTTGGAGCTGTAATACTCAGCTTTACAAATGACGATTAATTCGAATTTAAGCCGGATTAACAGAAAATTTACCGAAATTAAGCAAAAAAATTTCCCGAGTTAATTATTGAAGATAATTAATAATGAAGTGCGAGAAGGGAATCAAACAGAATTGGGGGCTCGGCATCATCAGGACTTGGAACTGAGACATGGTAATTACAGGAAAAATTACCAAAGGTTAATTTATGAAAATTGAAGGTTTCATAGATCAAGGAATCAACTTCCGAAAAGGGGAAATCAGAAAAGGAAATCAGGAAAGTGTGTCGCGTGAGCAATTGGACCAAGAAAATAATTAGGAGATGTTAATTATATAAGTTGTGGTCCACAAAAATTGTAAAAGTGAAGAAAATGGTTAGAGGATGCTAGTGTCGAAGGCTGTCGAAAAAATGCCATGTCTGTCGAGGTTTTGAACTGTGGTCAAGGTTTGAAGACCACGACAGAGAAACACCTCGACATTTGACAAAAGGCAAAATTTGTGCTAAGGCAAGAGGATCGAGTGTCGAGTGTCGAGTGTCGAGATAGTGTCGAAGTTTGAAGAACTCGACACACGACACTTCGACAGACACACGACACTTTGACACACGACAGGGGTCCGTGTTGTGTCGCATTTTTTGATTTGTGTCGCGTTTGTTATTTTTTTCGTGTTTTCAAAATACAGCAAAACCAACACACGATAAAAACACGACACACGACACAAAAACCCGACAAATGACAATGCAATACAACACATAACACTGCAACTCGACACACAACAAAAACACAACACACGACTCAAAAATTCGACATACGACAGAAACACGACACACGACAGACCGAATCCGACACTCGACAAATACGGCAAAATCTCGACATAAGCCATTTTTCGCACTCTGGAAAAGGTTGTGTCGTGTTTTTGGCTTAGTATCCACTTTTCTAAGCCTAGACTAGGCTTTTTAACTCTCTTGTGTATATGTAGATACACTTAGTCATTTTTCCATTTCATCTTCTTCTCCACCCGTGCTCCAGACCTCCAATTCTCTCGATAACTGTAAGCTCCAAGCTCCATTATCACCACTTTTTACTTGGATTTCGTATAATCTAATTTTAGATTCTTAATCCTCTTATTAAGGAGATCATTTTGCATGGTTTACAATTTTCATTTGGTGGATTTTTGCAAAACCCACATGAACAGGTACTGTTCACAGTCAGGACTTAATATGGGTTTTTATGGCTAATGATTGATATTTATGTTATCATTGGGTTGATATGGACCTAAAATACTAATATCTCGTTTTTGGACATTAAATGTTCAAGGGATATGGATTTGGGAATTTTTTAAGTTAACTTGGAAATTTTGAACAATGGGGTTTTGAACCCTAATTTTTAACATGTTAATCAAAAGGGTAAATTTGATTTTCAAATTTCAAATGAATTTGGTTTCGCATTTCAAACCCGTTAGAATCGAGACTCGTGACCCGAATCGCTTTTGGGGAGACTGAGGATTTGATTTGGACTTAAGCCCTTTTTGGACTTAATTAAGTTAACATTTTGGAATTAATTATCCATAGACAAGGTTAATTTGTCTAAGTCTTTTTGACTATTTGGACTGGATAATTAATTAGGTTTATTACGCCGTGTAGGTGACCTGGACGTTAGTCGCTGTTAGGACCATTCGTTCGCTTTTATTCAAGATTCAAGATTGTTGATAACGGTAAGAAGAACACATCTGGGCACCCATAAGTCCCACTAAATAAATTAAAGGTCGAATATCAGTTGGCTCGGTAACTTTAATTTCTCGCATATTTTAAAATCAATTAAATCAACTTTCTTTCTTTACTTAATTACAATGCATCCTTTTAAACTTACTCGCTTCATTATCCCTTATTTTACCCGCTTTACTTTTTAACTTTAATTATTATTACTTGTAATGTTTTGAATGTTTCTTGTGTGATTGTATGAATTAGACTCTCGAGTCTAATTAAATTGTTAATTTGCATTGATTGCCATCATTGCATAATGAACCTCTCACTAATACGGAGTTATTTCGAAAATACCAAGCTAGGCTATTACGGGCAACTATATTATATGTTGTACCAGAGTTGTGCCGTGGCAAATAACGAGATGAACGTGAAATCACCTGGATTAAATTAATGCATCGCATTAAGGCTTAAAAACGTAAACTGGAATAGAGAGTGAAAAATACCCCTTGTATGCTTTTGGATTGATTACCTTAAGCCGAACCCCACTAGGGAATTTAGTTCCCAAGTAACCTGTTCTACTCACTGGGTTAGCTCCTCGTACATGAGGTTTACCGGTAATTTAAGAATAGAAGGAGGAAGAGCCGACATCCGTGTGGGGGATACGCAGCACGGGAGCCATGCCTTTTTCCTCTAAAACGTATCCAACCGAGTTGTGGATTAGTGGATTCATGTATTATTTGTAATACGCTGGATACTTGCATTACAATCCCTACTCAACTTTAAATCGAGACTACTTCGAATGTTGTGTGCGAAGGGGTGATTCCTACAAGTGCAGCCTAGGAGTTGTCAAGATTATTATTATTATTTAAAGAAATTGGGTCAGCCGAGTGGTGCTACCTGACTATCCACTCCCACTCTATCAGTTGTTAGATTTTCCGGTCTTGTGGAGTACGCTAAGTGGGGTCTATCGGATGCTGTGCCAAACTGTTGAGCACGTGGATGATAGAGTCTTGAGAAGTACCGCAAGATGGTCTGTGGGATCCAATGGCTTAACCATATGTATTGTAAGGTTAGCAGTTCCTTGCTAAGATACATATGGCACCCTTGAGAGCTTGTTGCGCTTATGATTCGCCAGGGGATTCGGGGTGTTGCTTGTTGCATGATTTGAAAGGCATGTTTTAAACTACTTACTGCATAACTTTTATTCAGGTTTGCATTAAAGTCATGTATGATTTTACTGATACCTGCTGCATAAGTTTATGTTGGATAGGTTGGCTTCATGTATGAAGATGTCGCCTTCCGTATCTTTATTCTATGCTTGATTGCATAATATGTGATGTGTGTTTTCTTATTTAATCTCACGACTAACGGTGCTACTTAATGCATCTCAGGTAGGTCTGAAGGTCATGAGGACGCACCTCCGACATAGTGATGTAGGGGATTGAGTTATTACTCAATGGGCGATTGTGAAGTCGAGAGAATCTTTTGATATATGACTTTGTTTTGACCTAGTATTTGGTTGCAGGTTTTTATCAAGTTTTTGTCTCTCAAACCCATGTAATTCATTTGTAATCGGCTTGTATTAAATAGTCGAGTCCCGGTATGGGACATGTCTTTTGATACTGTGGGTTGTAATAACTTTTGATGATTTATGAATTCCGCATTATGTGTTTTATTCCAAGTATGATGGCGGTGATCAGAGGGGACGTAGCTTCCTGAAATCCTGCGACTCTGATAGGACGAGATAATTCATGAGCCAGAACACCGAGCTTGTGTTGGGATTAGGGATAGACCCTAGGGTAAGTTAGGTGTGGCAGTGACGTGGTCTGATTATGGAAATCGGGGCATTACAGGAGCTGCTTTTACAGGTTCACGCTCAGCTCTGAGAGCTCCCAACTCTCCAAGGATGTAGCTTAGCACATATCCTAACTGCCCCATCTGTGTCCCCATCTATTGTATGATTAGGATTTGAGGAATTGGCACATGCGGCCTATCTCGTCCTTCATGATTTTGATTTAATGGAAGATCAACAAATGGATCATTATTAACAGGTGGTGGCTGGGCCATCTTTCTTTCTTGTGCTATCCTCCTCATTATGTTTTGTGGTAATAGATCAAAGGGAAATAAGGGCTATAATTGGCGTCTCCGCATGCACCTGCACAAATTGTTACAGTACCCCCTTTTCCACTATAATTAAGCACAGATGGATGAATGATGGTTATATGTATAGAACACTAAATAAAATTTTAACTAAAAGTTTACAACTATTGCACCAATCCTAGCAACATCACCATTTCTGATTTGTGGCATATTTTAGGGTTTTATTTTCACTTTATGTTCACAAGTACTTGTGTATGATTGCTTGACTCCCCTTCTATTTAATTTTTTCACTTATAATGAAGGCGGAAGCAATTATCAGAAATTAACCTGTGAATTCCTTCTTTTAAAGGTGAGTTTTCGGTTCTCCGTAGGAATTGAGAGAGATTGTTTCAGAATTATTGATGTAGATGTTCAAGTTAGATCAGTGACTAGTTATAGAAAGTAATCAATTGTGATTTCATGTGAAATTTGCTAAGATGTAATTTGTTGTGTAAAAAAATCCAATTGAAAGAAATGCATAAATTGTACTGAAGATTTATACACGGATCTTCACTAGATTGATGTATTGGTTTCACTTACCAATTTACCTGGATTGGGCATGTATTCTTTAGCTGATTAAATCAACACCTTTGCCTCGACAGACAAACTTGATTATGAAGGATTGCTACATCTCTTCAAACTTAACCTCTCCTGGATTCGAACCCCGTCTCCAAGCGTTTGACCATTAAGTGATAACAAAGAGTTAAGAACTCATCTGAAGAATGTAACCACTCAATCCTTAGCCAAAGAATAATCACAACCGATCAAATTGCTTAATCATTCGATATCAACTAAGACTACCGAGCATTGCCAATCCAATTAAGAATCGAGAATGGAAAAACCCTTTCAATTGGTAAATGGTATTTTATTCAAGATTCAATCACTTGGTATATAATCTTCAAGTACAAGTATCTGCTATTAACTACTCACTCATGCTAAACTGAAATCTATCACTAATCATATCTTGAAAATAAACTGCTACTACTATTGCTACTATAAATAAACAATGTAAAAGAATGAGAAATTGTTCTCTGAGTTGTGTCACTCAAAATTTATACTACTCTTCAGCCATCCAATCTATTTATAGAGGGTAGGGAACCTCCTTAAGGGTGGATAGTTATTTTCTCCTCGTGTGGAGCACGTGAGTGATTCCCTCCAATTGTTTTATGCGAACTCGCCAGCTTAGCTTCATGTACTCTCTCTTTCTACGAGTTTGCTGCTTAGCTTTGCTCTTTCTCTGCTTCTGCGAAGACCATGTTTCTGCAAACTTCGATTCCTTGCATTTTCTTGCAAAATCACAATAAAATCACATAAATTCTCTTACTTATCCTTGATTACTCAAACTTGTTCATTTTGCCAAAAAGATTGCACTTTGGTTAGATTTCAGACTTAATTCTTCTCACACTCATTATTTTAGTGTAATGGCAAAATCGTTAGTGAAGGCTTATCAGTAGTTGGTTAGTCGTGTCAATGTTGGGATATTTAATTGAAGACTTAATGACTTACCAACACAAGTTGACATGTGCTACTCTATTTTTTTAGGATTGTTGAATAAAACAGCTATGTGTGCCGCATCCATATTGCACGGGCACGGGAATTGGATTATGGTCTAATTTTATAAGTAAAATTATACTGTCTTGCAAGGTATTAAATAGTTATATTCTAAAATTTTTGGATTACAAGTATTTAACATTTTTTTATTATCGAATAACAAGATATTTATTTAGCAGTTGTTTTATAAGTTTATTCTTTTGCCTTAACATCTTACGAATATGCACATGGATTCGTGTCTTGTTCATAAGGTGTAACAATAGCATCACCTTAATTTTCTATTTTGAAATTTGCAAGTGTTACACACTAATAGAAAAAATAGCAGTAGCACCTCCCCAGTAGAATCGGGCAACCATTTTAGCCCGCATCAAAAAGTCATTTAAACCGGGCTCGACGTGAAGCCCGCTTATATTAGTTAATTGCACCGGGCCG
>MAYD01763008.1:0-13917 GCA_001909325.1 Ruellia speciosa
AGGGGCGAGGAAATGGTCGAGGAAAATTTTTTCGTCGCCCAATTTGTCGCCCCACGAATTTTTTTTTTAAATGTAAAAAATTTTAAAATTTAAAATATGGAATAAATATAATTTTAATATTAATTAAATATATAATAAAAATTTATTTAATTAATTAAATATATAAATATATATATAATAATTTAAAATATTAAATAATATACATATAATTTTTAACATTTTTCGGAAAACGGGCGATGAACAAAACTTTCCTCGCCCCACGAAATTCGTCGCCCATGTTCCTCGCCAATGGGCAAGGAACTGGGCGAGGAAAAACGATGGTCGATGAAAAAATGGGCAAGGAACAATGTTCCTCGCCCAGCCCGAAAATCGTCGCCTAGGTCCTCGCCTTGCTCCTCGCCTGCGGTCGCAATTTCTTGTAGTGTATATTGAGTGTTGCGCATGCATTTTGTAGTTGTATATTAGGATAGCTTATGAAGTTGATGAAATCAATGAGTAGTTTATGAAGTTTATGCATTTGGTGTTGTGCATGTTTATGAATTCTCCGAAACTAAATAGTTATTGTATATTGAGTCTTTAAGGTAAAAAATGGAGAATTTGGAGTAAAGGCTTGTGGAAGCCCTTTGGGATATCGAATGAACTAAATTTTGGGTGAAATAGTTCACATATGTTGAAAGTTATTGAATTTAGATGAATTTGGAATCATGAACCGATTTCGATATGTTATGAAAAAGTTATGGAATTTTTTTTATTATGAATGTATAGTTTGTAATCCAATTTTTTAGTTTGAATGTTCTGACACACACACACACATATGGAAGTTTGAAGTTGGAACTACAATGTGATATAAGTTTTTAGTTAAAGCTTGAATTTGTTTTAAGTTTAAATATTTAAAGTTCTAGTTTTTAATTCATAAGTAAGTTATAAGTTTGAATGTGTAGCCTCATGGTGTGGTAGGAGGCCGGGACAGGGTAGAACCACGCAGATCCAATCACGGCCCACCAGGACCCTGACATCAGACAAGGAGGAGGACGATGATCTTTTTGATGATGATGATATGGGGGCCGACGTTGTCACCATGTCCCCTGTATTTGAGCCAGCAGAGCATGGTGGTACATCAGGTCTGGGCACCCCTGTAATGTCCCGCGTTTAGAAGCCCGCACGGTCGAGCGCGCGGTCCGCAAGGACCGCGCGGCATGGATCGCGCGAGGGTGGGCTGACGGCCCATGGGCTTCGGCCCATGGCGAATCTGATTTTTTTATCACTCTTGTCTAACCCTAATCAGATCATTTCCTGCAGAAACTTTATCCACACGTCGCCCTAGCCATTTTGCTCTCACACCCTAGGATTTCGTCCTTGCCGATTGAAGGTGTTTTGGTGATTCTAATCCGACCAGATTGGTGAGGTAAGGGAATTAGATACGGGTCTGTCAATTTTCAGGGATTTAATCCATTCATTGGTGTGTAATTCGACGTTTTGTTAAATCTAGGATTTTTGGTGTTCGTCGGACGAATCGGATAGATCGGAGAGTTTAGTGTTGTTTCGGGGTTTGCAAATTTTTTAGGTAAGTCGTACGGATTGGATTTCACTAGTTCTTAACGTGTAGCAGTGTATGAGGGCTGTCGATTATGATGTTCGATCGTTCCTTCAGGATTTTGGAGACGTTGTGCACGGATTTGGGAGATCGGGACGTTGTTGGGAGTTTTGGGGCTTGCGAGTAGTAGGAAACGTCATTGATAACACAGGCAAGGGTTTTACGATGCTTTGAATTGTTGTCATTGAGTTTCAGTTGGCTGTCGAATGAAAGTTCGCACTGTTCGCGAGCGCGCGGTCCTCTAGGACCGCGTGACGAGGACCGCGCGACATCCAGTGCGGCCCCGTTTGGAAACACGTGGTCGAGCACGCGCGGTCTTTGAGGACCGCGCGACCAACCGTTTGCCTGGCAGACTGTTCAATCTGTGTTGAAGTTTTTCCTCATTCGACTCTTGTCGGTTCTAACCTCATAGCTGAGATGCATGCGCTGTACATGAGTATGAGAACTATGCTTTATTACTCGTTGAACTTGTATGACTTGGTTAGGACTTGTTGGAACCTGCTCTAGGTTGTTGAATCTATGCTTATGCCTTAGAGGTTGTGAAATCGAGATTATTTGCATGTTAACTTAGACGTATTAATCATCGAGGTTGAGTGATTGGATAATCTACGCTTGTTATTGATTGTACATGTTCATGCATGATGTTGCGTGATGAGTCTTGTGCCAGTACGTAGCTGTGGTGAGCCTCTTATGATTATGAGACATGAGCTTTAGACGTTATGTCGTGATGACTAGTATGAGAACATTGATGTGTAGACGGCAGGATGTTGGTTATCATATGCGTGGGATCTCTTGGCGGATTTATAGTGCATGATTGATATGAGAGCCTGTTTATGATGGAGGCGAGTTATCTGATGATTTGTATGCTGGGTCGGGGGCGTGGCATGGCCGTACTCGGCACTAGATAGGTAGCTGTCGGCGTAGGCATATCTAGTATTGCATTGCATATAGGGTAGATAGGTGTATGCTAGGTCATGATTCACGAGCATTCATGTATGTTGTATGTGGTTGAAGCACCGGTATGAGACGGTGTTATGCTGTTTACTTACTTGCCCTTATTACTGTTATCTTATCCGCTTTAATTATTATCCCTTGTTCATTTGGTATTCGTTACCCTTGCTCAGTACGTTGTACTGACTCCCTCTGCTTTTCCTTTCTATAAATCCTCTTGGAGACGCAGCTGCACGATAGGGGCATATGGGGTGAGAGTGGACATAGTGTAGGATGCATATACTATGTGTTTTGTTTCATATCTGTTATTCTCATTGTTATCGTTACTGTGGATGTGGTTTTGAGACGGTGTGACTGGGATAGGGCTGTGATGCCCGGATATGACGTTTGGTTTCGCATGGTGGTTTATTGCACAGCTTGACACTGTTGGTGGTTGTTTTTTTACTCTGTTGTTTCCGCATGCAAGACTTTGCAGAAGTTAATGGAATTTTTATGTGTTTATGTGTTCGTTTGTTTTACCTGGCCTTGTATCGATGATTCTAAGCTAACTGGCCATTAGCTTAGATGATTTGGTACGGCAGTAACGGCTTCGAAATGGTTGAAATTTCGGGTCGCTACAACCCCTCCCCCTACATTACCTGACGTCGATGGAGCATTTAGACCACCTTCGGTACGATCGCCTCCACCTGCAGATGTAACTGCATGCTCCGTCAGGCTTTGCCTTGACCTGATGCCTCCAGCAGCAGCACACCAACTATAGATTAGACCAGCAACCATCCCCGATACGACCCCACAGCTATGAGCTCCTATGCAGGGTGATCGGCTGGTACTAGGTAGCATAGATCGGGTGCCCACATATTCTCCACATGTGTTCACACCTGATATTGTATACATTTTAAATTGATAAGGAGAAGAAAAAACCTTATGTTTTTGTATGTTTTCGCTAGAAAAGATCATTGCAAGCCTTCAATTTGTACCTAGAATAGGCCATGTTACTTGTCAAACATATCTTTTGCTCGCCCCCTCACTGGGGCGAGAAATTCTCACCCTTTTCAAAGTTTCTGATGCAGGATTCACTTTAGGCAGGCGACATTTGCTGGGAGTCTGAGTTCATTGGGGAGCTGAACATTTTTCACATATACCAACACCTGTAGTTCTGACACTAGTGGCTATAATTTTTCGCGAACTAAGGCAATCATTGCAACCGCACAAACCCCCCAATCGAATATTTGCTGCAAGATTATGGAGCTCAAGGAAGATTTCCCCACCAAGACTTCAAGCTGGAAATTAGGGTTTCACGCCCTCATACATAAATGAGGAAGCTTATGCATCAAGAGATAACAGAGAGAGATCAAGAGATCGATCTTCATTGATCATCACTTGCATTATTAGAAGATAGACAGTGGTAGTAGAACAACTGTTAGAAAGTTTGTTATTGTTCTACTGTTTTATTCTGTAGAATAGTGTTTAATTTTAATTCAATATTATCTTTT
This sequence comes from Ruellia speciosa, assembly GCA_001909325.1. Classification (NCBI taxonomy): domain Eukaryota; kingdom Viridiplantae; phylum Streptophyta; class Magnoliopsida; order Lamiales; family Acanthaceae; genus Ruellia; species Ruellia speciosa. The sequence goes on from MAYD01763008.1 coordinate 4,039, forward strand.
GGGCAAACAAAACTTCTTATTTTACTACAGTCTACAATTAAGTTAATCTTCGAAATGAACTTCTTGATTATTCACTGTTATCTTCGAAGAGTAAGTTCACTAATTTCAAGCAATTCAAGATACTTTCATTCTTAAAACCCATGCAAAATACATTTATCATATCATTATCATCATTATCATTTTCTTTTATTGCACTTAGCACGAGTCGCTAATTTAATAGAGGTGGTCCCCAGAGTGAATTATGGTACCTAGGGTAAGAAGGAATGTTTGAGAGTAAATGCTTTACACTCCCCTTGAATTAAGACTCATTTAATACTTCATATTCGTAGAGAAATCTGGAATAAAACATTGAGAATATCTGTCTTTGCAAATAAGAGCAAACACCTATATCTTGGAGTGATAAGCTAACTAACCAGTTGTATTTGAGAAAATGACTCCTTACCAACAGTAAGGACCCTTAAGCGAAAGCTAAAAGGCAACAACAAAATATGCATTTGCTTCTTTACTCTAAGAACCTATACTCCACTATGGGGAACCACTTCGCCTGTCTCATTATTACTTAATCCAGCAACTAACTCTCTTTCACCAAGGCGAACATTTCACTCAATCTTGTGTGACAAGTAATCTTAACATCTCAACCAACAATTGATTAGTACTCACTCCTCATTCTCCGTGTTCGACCTGGAACTCACAAGTTAAAGAGAATAAACTTTAAAGCTATACTACCTTTGAACCGTGCACTTGCGGAATAATATCTTTTGCTAAGGAAGGCAATATATGAAAAGGTTGTCATAAATTTTCACATATTTGTTAAGTACCATTTGTAACGCCCCGATTTTCATAAATTGGACACGTCACCGCCACATCTAACTTATAATGGAAACTAACCCTAATCCCACGATAAGCTCGATGTTCAGGCTCCTAATCGTCTCGTCCTACCAGAGTATGCTGGATTTCAGGAAGCAACGTCGCCTTTTATCGCAGCTACATACTTGGAATAAAAATTAAACACAGAAGGCAATAATAAATATTACAAAACAGCGTGATTACAATTGTCAAATGAATGTCCCACACTGGGACTCGACCATTTAATACAAGCTGATTACAAAATGAATATATGAGGTTCAACAGACAAAAGTTGATAAAAAATCTGCAACCAAATACGATGTTAGTACAAGGTCATATATTAAAAGATTCTCTCGACCTCACAAAACCCATCAGGTTATAACCTGATCCCCTAATCAGTTAGCCTGAGGTGCATCCTCACGGCCGTCGGTAACACCTGAGATGCAACACGTAGCATCATTAGTCGCGAGACTAAGTATGGAAGGCATACACACAAACGAGTTTTGCAATCTAAGCAATCGTGAGACACTGAGCAATATATCCATAAATATTACCTAGGGTCCATTAAAAGATATGCAAAAGATATCGAGTTCGAAAGATGATACGTGATGCACAATCTCAAATGTATAAGCGATGAGTAGCTTAAAAGTATGACTTTGAAATTATGCAACAATCAACACTCGGGCTCCCTTCGGTTGGGAGGCTGAGTGCTACACGTACTTATACCTGGAACTGCTAACCAAGTGTATGTACGTATAGTTAAATGTCGGCCTCGCATACGGGCGACCCGCGGCACATCTCGGGACACCATCAATCGCGTACAATGCGAGACATCCCCCACTTAGCATGCTCCACGAATCCGAAAAACCAGGCATTCAGAGTGGATTACGAATTCTATTGCAGCGAACCAAAGTCCAGTGTAGATAGATTCACCCGATCAATACATCAGGACAGAGGCAGCATTAACGGAATAAATGAGAACCATCGTAATCTCGATTCTCATGAAAACAGAGGGCATCGTTCCTTCGTTCGGTTGGACCGAGACGGTGGCTGTATTATGTTCATCTATTCTTAAATTATCGGCAAACCTCGTGTAAGGGGAGCTACCCCCGACGAGTAGAATAGGGTTACTAGGAAGTAATTGTTCCTAGTTTAAAAGCTAAAGGCGATCAACCTAAAAGCACGCGACATTATCCACTCATAATTTCAGTGTACGTATTTACGTCTTTTAGAGGATGCATTAATATTCGATTAATGACAATTGTTCCTCTTGGTGTTCGCCCGATTCTGCCTCGATGCCTCGTAAACCACTTGATCAAGTACGGGACGGCTTAGTGTTTTGCATGCTGACCAATTTCGAATAATGGTAGATTATGCATATGAAAACACAACACACAAGATCACGTAATAACACCTTCATAATAATAAATTCAAGCTAGAATAGTAAAGCTGAATTTAAAGGCGAGGATCGTAAAGACGAATAATACATGGCATACGATGTATTGAAATTTACCCGGCCAAATAAGACTTGGCACTTTAATAAATTAGGTGGGACTTATGGTTGCCCGATGTATGTTTTTCATACCTTAATCAACAGTCTTGAGATTCTCTACAGCAAAAGGAAACACACGTCCTAAGAGCTGCTATCGATCGAGTTGCCTACGAGGCGAAAAGAACTTAATTAATTATCCGGTCCAAATAGTCAATAAGACTTAGACAATTCAACATCGTCTATGGATGATTAATTCGAAGAACACTTAATTAGGTCCAAGAATTCTTAAGTCCGAGGTTTCAGTTCTAAAGTCTAACTATCGAGTCGGGAAGTGCAATCATTGCAACATGTTTAGACTTGAAAAATTATTATTAAACAAGTCAAATTTCATTGAAATTCCAAGGGGAACAAGAATATACGATTAGATTTAAAATTTACCACGTATTTGATGGGTAGATCTAACTTGGAAGCTTGCGGTGAACAGTAATTAGAAGCACTAGAAAATAATTCTAGAGGTTGGGGAAAGGTGAAGTGTAGAAGAAATTCCTTAAGTCTGGTATTTATACGCAAAGCAAATACTAGACATCATAGCTGTTACTGATCACTCAAACCAACCTGCATCTTCATAAAAACACTTGACACTCCCTTGTGTCGTGTTTCGCAATAATGCCTGTCGCGTCTTTTAAATTCTGAAAATTGATTGTCGTGATCTGCATGTTGTTTCTGTCGTGATATTTATTCTGAGAAAGCCATTGTCGCGTTATTCAGTCTGCCTGTCGCATTGTCATGCTCTGTCTTTCAAGGTGTCGCGTTATTTGTTCTATGTTGAGATGTCATGTTGTTTAGTCCGTCTGTCGCGTTGTCGCGCTCTGTCTGTCAAGATGTCACGTTATTTGGTCTGTGTCGAGATGTCGCGTTGTTTAGTCCGTCTATCGCGTTGTCGCGCTCTTTCTATCGAGATGTCGCGTTATTTAGTCCGTCTGTCACGTTTTCGTGCTCTGTCTGTCGAGATGTCGCGCTTTTTTAATCTTTTCCTCAGCCGTGTCACGTTGTCGCATTTTCGTGATTCGTTTTAATTCCAATATCTCGACAATAATTCGACAATCTCAAATCTCGACATTTCTGCCTTTAGAAATTTGTTGGATTACTATTTGTAGCCCCCTTCCATATATTAATTATATCCTTCAAATATAATTAATTCCTTGGCTATCCTTAAATTCTGATAAATTTATCTGAATTAATTTCATTGCTCGAAATTAATTTATTTATCACACAGGACTAATTTCTTAATTTAAGGGAATTTTAATCAAGTACCTTAGTACTCAATTTCTCTACAACCTTAAATTTTCTTTTAATCCGTTTTGATTTATAGAACCTTCAATTCTAATAAATCATTCTTTGGTAATTTTCCCGGAATTACCACAATTTCTGTTCACCTAGTCCGACGCTTTCGAGTCATCAATTCTGTCAAATCCCTTTTTCGCTTTCCGTAATGAATAATCTGCCATAATTAATTCGCGAAAAATTCTTACTGAATTTCAGGGATTTTTATCTGTTAATCCGAATTAATTATCTCGTATAATACTGGGTATTACAATCTACCCTTCTTGGATTAATTCCGTCCTCGGAATTGTCAAGCTGATCTACGGTCAGTCTCAAGGTTTACTACGAAATCGAGTGTGTGAATCCTTGCATAGACATTAACGGGTCTAAGGATCAAGCACAAAGGTCTACGAGCTAATACGAGCAAGTAAACACACATTATCTCTATCCCGAGGGTTACAACACGTTCAAGTGATATCACATCATTTTCCCGTTATATGCGGGGCACAGATCTCTTGGAGATTAATTAAGTCATGCGAGTGCGCACTTAAAAGAACAGTTCTTCCTTGCCATCCGTGGTCAAGAAGTTTTCGAAAATCGAATAGATATTATCACCTTCACAGGTATCGATATTTAAAGTCAATATTCGCTCAACTTTAAATTTCTCGAGTCACGTAAAGATTTATGTATGCTTCGTAGGCGGAGCTGCAATCACCTTTCGTACATTCATAAATACACAAGACATGCTTATTACGCTATTCGAACGTATCTGGACATGCCCTAATCGATCAATAAAATTTTAAATATGCAATTTTGAGATATGGGACACGACCCTAAATGATTCGCCCAGCTAGCTCATTCATTCCTTTATAAAAATTTTCCCGAAGGAATATGCATTATGATATGCATGCCATGAATGATTATGCATCAAAGAGTAATCGAACTCAAATGATTCAAACAAGGAGAATAATTTACATATTATTCACACAAAAATCAAAACGGATAGAGTCTACGGCTCTATTCTACGAATAAGTGAGGGTACTCACCCTAACTTCGGATTCTAATTCCCACGAAGACTTTTCTTGCCCATGCCGAGACCACTAAACTCGAACGAGTCTAACCTCTCGATTCCTGGTCATCCGGACCTTCGAATACAAAATCCTGATAGGATGTTCCTCATATGTGAGGCCTTCATCCAATTCGATCGTTTCAGGTTCCAACACATGCGATGGGTCCGATACGTATTTTCTCAACTGAGAGATGTGGAATACGTTGTGGACATTCCCAAAATTTTTAGAGAGTGCAAGCCGATACGAGACTTCACCCACCTCGTCGATGATTTCGTACGGGCCGATGTATCTCGGGCTAAGCTTGCCCCTCACACCGAATCATCTCACACCCTTCATAGGTGATACCTTTAGCAAAACCCAGTCGCCAACAGCGAACTTCAAGTCTCAACGAGCTAAGTCCGCATAGCTCTTCTGTCAATCCTGGGCTACTTTCATCCTCGCTTGGATCAGTTTCACATGATCCTTCAAATCTTTGATGTGCTGATGCCCTAGAACAACACGATCACTCGAATCGTTCCAATTCAATGGCGTTGTGCATCTTATTCCGTACAAGGCCTCGAATGGTGCCATGCTAATGCTCGCGTGGTAGCTATTATTGTAGGAGAACTCGATCAAATTAATTTGATCCTCCCAACTGCCCCGAAAGTCAAGCATGCATGCGCGCAACATGTCCTCCAATGTCTGGATGGTCCGCTCGGTCTGTCCATCGGTGGCGGGATGAAAAGCGGTACTCATCTTGAGTTTCGTGCCCAGAGCTTCCTGTTCATGCCTCCAGACCGTTGATTGATACCTGTCGTCCCTGTCTGAGATGATCTCCTTAGGAGTCCCAAATCGTGTCACTATATGTTCGACATATAGCTCTGACAACTTCTCAGATGTCCAGGTTTCCTTAATTGGGATGAACGTTGCGGATTTGGTCAATTGGTCCACGATCACTCAAATCGCGTCCTTTCCCGTTCTCGTTCGCGGCAAGCCCATGAAAAAATCCATCGAGATCGATTCTCATTTCCAATCTGGGACACCGAGGGGTTGAACAAGACCCGGTGGTCGTCGGTGATCAATTTTGACATTCTGACAAGTCAAGCATCGGGCCACGAATTTGCTGTCTCTTGTTTCATACCAAGCCACCAGAAGCTTTGCTTCAAATCCGTGTACAACTTCGTACCGCCTGGATGAACAGAGTAGGGTGTACTGTGAGCTTCTTTAAGGATTGTGAGTTTTATCTCCTTGCACTTTGGTGGTATACACCATCTACCCTTAAATCTCAAGTTGTCGTCACTGTGAATGGCAAACTCTGCCTTCGCTTCGGCCTTTAGCACTTTGTCACGGATTCTGGCGAGTTTCTCATCCTCTGCCTGTTTCTGAATGATTTCTCGATAGATCTCAGGAGTTATGATTAATGAGTTCAATCTCAATGTCGGATCTTCGTGACCCACAAATTCCATATTCAATTTCCTGAATTCCTCACACAGTTTGTTGTGGAAGACAACACTCGTAACGGTGTGTTCCGTTTTTCTGCTCAGTGCGTCGGCCACCACGTTGGCCCTACCTTCGTGGTATTGGATATCACAGTCATAGTCCTTGACTAACTCCATCCAACGGCATTGCCTGAAGTTAAGCTTATCTTGGGAAAAGATATACTTCAGGTATTTGTAGTCAGTAAAAATCCTACTCTTTACTCCGTAAAGGTAGTGTCTCCAGATCTTCAATGCGTGAACCACTGCTGCCATTTCCAAGTCATGCGTAGGGTAATTTTCCTCGTGCTTCTTCAATTTCCGCGAGGCGTACGCAATTACTCGTCGATTTTGCATTAACACACAGCCTAAGCCATTTTTCAGTGCGTCGATGAAGATGTCAAATTCTTCCCCGTCATTTGGCAATATCAAGACCAGAGTTGTGGTCAATCTCTCCTTCAGTGTTCTGAATGCTTTCTCGCACGCGTCGTTCCACTAAAATGGAATCTCTTTCTTCGTCAACTGGGTCATCGGCCTAGCAATGCTGGAGAAGTTCTTCACAAATCTCCTATAGTAACCATCTAACCCCAAAAAAGCTCGGATATCGATCAAGTTTCTGGGAGTTGGCCAGTTCCGCACTGCCTCCACTTTGGCCGGATCCACCAACACCCCTTCCTTGGACACGATGTGAACCAAAAAGACCACTTTGTCCAACCAAAATTCGCACTTGGACAACTTTGCGTACAGCTGGTTGTCCTTCAATGTCTTCAACACTGTTCTCAAGTTCTTTGCATGCTGTTTCGAGCTTTTGGAGTAGACAAGAATGTCATCGATAAAGACGACTATGAACTTGTCCAAAAACTCCTTGAACACCCGATTCATCAAATCCATGAAGACGGCCGGTGCATTTGTGAGACCAAAGGGCAGCACGGTGAATTTGAAGTGTCCATAGCGTGTACGGAACGCTGTCTTAAAGATGTCCTGCAAAGCTATTCTTAGCTGATGGTACCCGGACCTCAGGTCAATCTTCGAGAAGACACTTGCCCCCTTTAGTTGGTCAAACAAATCGTCGAATCTAGGGAGTGGGTATCGATTCTTTATCGTTACCTTATTCAATTCACGGTAGTCGATGCAGAGTCTCAAACTACCATCCTTCTTCTTTACGAAGAGCACCGGTGCACCCCACGGTGAACCACTTGGCCGTATGTATCCTTTATCGAGGAGTTCCTTCAGTTGCTCACACAATTCCTTTAGCTCAGCCGGTGCCATCCGGTATGGTGCTTTGTGAATTGGCCTCATGTCAGGAACTAAATCAATCGTGAATTCGATTTTCCTAACAAGTGACATCCCCGGGATCTCTTCCAGAAAAACTTCGGGGAAATCTCTGACAACGGGTCGATTCTCCAGATCGGTCAAGTCTGAATTCAGATCGAATGCTGAACACAAGAAGATCGGATACCCTTTTCTGACAATGCTCGTGAAGTTGGCTGCCGAAACCACTCTGACTGTCGGTCTCTTGGAATACTATTTGTACGTTATTCTTTTCCCATGCCTAAAACTGCGTCGAAATTGGCTAGTGGGAATTCTATGAAATCTGCTGGAAAGTTTATGCTCTCAATTCTGATCGGTATACTCTGATGCAACCTAGTGCAAGGAATGACCTCGCTGGATGGTAGAGCTACTACCGTCTGAATTGCTACAGAAGACATCAGTCCACAAGAAGAAGAGAAACGGGAAGCTATGAAAGAACACGATGCACCAAAATCAAAAAGAACAAATGCAGGTATATCTAAAATCGAAAATATACCCGTGATAACATCGGCTCTGTGTTCTGCCTCAGTTCTGCTCATGACGTTCAATCTGCTCCCCTGACGGTTCCCTGGAATCTGTAGTATCTGCTTACCTTTGTCCTGGGCTGTCCTCTGTTGCGTACTTTGACCCACTGTTTTCTTAGAAGGATTCGCACACACTTGGAATACATGTCCCTCATTTCCACAGTTGTAGCACACAAACGGTGTGCCATCACATCTGTACCCTGAGTGCTGTTGTTTACCACACCTCTTGCATTGCGTCCTTGATACTTCGGATTGTATCAATTTTCCTTTCCCTTTAGACTGAAAGGTGTTTTGTTTCCTGGTCTGCTGCGACTGATCCTTCTTACCTCCTGGCCTAACAGCTCGTAGGGGCTAGACGTCATGAATGACCACGCCCTTCTGTCTTTTCTTGTCTCTCCCCTCCTGTTGGCATTCCTGATAAGACTGATCGGACCTGCGGGCCTGATTCACTGCCCTCTCATACATTTCCTGTACCGTAGTCAGTCCCAACGCTGACATAACATTCCTGATATGTGGGAGCAGACCTCCCTCGAAATGGTCCACGAGATACTCATCTGTATTACATCCTTCGGGTAGATATTTCGACAGTTCAGTAAACTTGGAATGATATTCGGCCACGGTCATTCCTTTCGTCATTTTTATGCTTTCAAACTCGCTAGCCTTTATCTTACGCATAAACGTCGGGAGGAATCTGGCTTTCAAGTTGGCCACAAACCTGATCCAGTAATACGTCTCATCGTCCTGTTTCTCGGCTTTGACGGTTTCCTACCAATTTCGAGCCTCACCATCCAAGTAGTGAACTCCAATGTCCACTCTTTGATCCTCAGGGCACCTCACTACCCTGAAAGCTCCGTCCATACGGCTCAGCCACCGCTCCAATTTGGCTGGGTCTGTCGATCCGAAGAACTGTAGCGGTTTCGTCCTAGCCACTTCCTTGAAATGATTCATAAGCGCTGGCTGATTTGCCCTGTTCAGAAATGCCATGACCGTGCCATCGGATCCACGGAGGGTGCAGGTGCTTCGGGCTCTGCAGCAAGCTGATCCGCAGCCGCTCTAAGAGCAGCACATTGTGCCCTGAGAGGTACGTTCTCAACCGACTCTGTAATACCCAGTAGTACACGAGATAATTTATTCGGATTAAATCGGATTAATAGATAAAAATCCCTGAAATTCAGTAAGAATTTTTCGCGAATTAATTATGGCAGATAATTAATTACTGGAAGTGAAAAAGGGATTTGATAGAATTGATGACTCAACAACATCGGACTCAGTGAACAGAAATTGTGGTAATTCCGAGGAAATTATCAAAGAATGATTTATTAGAATTGAAGGTTTTATAAATCAAAACGGGTGAAAAGAAAATTTAATGTTACAGAGAAATTGAGTACTGAAGGTACTTAATTAAAATTCCCTTAAATTAAGATATTAATCCGGTGTGATAAATAAATTAATTTCGAGCAGTGAAATTAATTCAGATAAATTTATCACAATTTAAGGATAGCAAAGGAATTAATTATATTTGAAGGATATAATTAATTTATGGAAGGGGGCTACAAATAGTGATCCAGCAAATTTTTTAAAGGCAGAAACGTCGAGATTCGAGATTGTCGAATTATTGTTGAGATATTGGAATTAAAACGAATCAAGACAACGTGACACAGCCGAGGAAAAGATTAAAAAGCGCGACATCTCGACAGACAGAGTGCGACAACGTGACAGACGGACTAAATAACGCGACATCTCGACAAACAGAGCGCGACAACGCGACAGACGGACTAAACAACATGACATCTCGACACAGACCAAATACGCTACACCTAGACAGACATAGCGCGACAATGTGACAGGCAGATTGAATA
>MAYD01763010.1:0-14715 GCA_001909325.1 Ruellia speciosa
TCGGTACTTTTAGGAATTAAATGGGACTTATGGTTGCCCGATGTATGATTCCATACCTTTATCAACAATCTTCTAAAACTTGACTTTAAAACACGAACACGAATACGGGCTATCGGCCGCTAGTGTCGGGTACGGGTTCACCTACGAGGCGAAATAATATTAATTATCCGGTCCATTTAGACAATAATAAAATATTGCCTAGGATAATTAATTAACTTAAATGGGGTTTAAGGGATCTTAAGTCCAAGCCCAAAATGAATTAATTCAAACCTATGAGAATTAATTAAATTCATCCTCAAGCCCAATAGGCCCAAATCCATTAATAATTCTTGTAAGCCCACAAGATATGCCTTTATTCATCATTTAATATTTCATTTTTGTGTTAGTGAGAAATTCCTTATTTCCCACTAACAACTCTTGTACCAACTCATAAGGATCAAACCACCTTATTTCTCAAGAACTCTTTGAAGGTCTCAAGAACGTCATCCAAATTCCATAATTTCTTAAGTCTCAAATTTCCATCCTTGAAGACAACATGATCGGGAAAAAATTCCAACATTCATAGTCCTTTGATTCCAACAACATGATCACTCATTTGATGTCCAAAATCACATTTCCACAAGGGCTGTAATTAGCAGCTGTCAATAATTCCATTTTTAGGAATTTGGAGGTTTTGTTGGATGAAGAAAATAATCGGATCATTGACTCACCTTGTCGTGTAGAGTATTAATGTACGATCGGATCGTAAATTCCTTCACAATTTCTTGGGACCTAATGGATGGATTGGACACGGTTTTGGGGCCTTTAGAACATAGAACACTTAGACAATTTTGAGAAATGAAGTAAAAGTGTTCTGTTTAAGCCCAATGCATGTATTTATACTTGTAGCCAACAAGTAATAATTTCCAATAACACACAGGGCCTTTAATATTCCGATTGCATGGGCCTTCAGACATTAAATTTCATTTAATATCACCTTCATAAGGTGATATCGAAATAATGAAGGCAAAAATCGAATTCTTCATGCCATTGTGAAATGATATTCGGAATGTGGAAGAAATAATCGGAATACCAATAAATAATTAATCCATCCTTGAATTAATTAATGTATCAGTAGACTGTAGATATTAAAATATCTTAATGGGAGGGCCAATATTCCGAATTTGGAGGAAAATATCCGAGTAAATCCGAATTTTGGGCATAATCCGAATTCCTTCACAAATATTCTGATTTCATCATGATATATTCCGAAACATTCCGATTTTATTCCAATATTCCGATTTTATGGCTCAAAATCGGAATATGTTTTGCTTGCTATCTTATATCATTCTCTCTCTCCATTAAATGCTCAGATCCCGTAATAAATTCATATCCCAGAAATCAAGGCATGCATTAAATGCTCAACAAATCCATTCTCTCTCAAGAATGGAATTAATTTGAATTATTCCCCATGGAATCTGAATTCCCAAATTCAAGATACCAAGATTCCGAATTCAAGCCAAAAATTCCGAAAATTCCGAGTAATTCCGAAATTTCCCGAATATTAAACACGTAATCCGAATTTCCATCATGAATTCCGAATTATCAACATGAATTCCGAATTATCAAGATAAATTCTGAATTTTCAAGATAATCTCCGAATTTGCAACATGGACTCCGAATTTTCTGATCCAAGAGGCAAATTTTGATTTGTTATCTTATTCTCAATTCACAACCAATTTCCGAATGCATTCTTGATTGCTAAGTTTGATTTAAACTCTGACTACTAAATGCAGCCCCCAGTCATTTATTTGCTGATAGTTTATTTTCCAGCAATTATTTTTAATTTATTTCCCCATTGGAAATAAATTACCCTTACGCGATTAATTCGACGCGTATTGAAATTCGATTTTTCTGACGAAGGGTTCCAATGATTTGTTTCTCCTCAAATTTTTCTGACAACCATTATTTATGATTCTTAAGACGTCCATAACCTCTAAACATCGTCTACTAGCTGTTGGGCCTCCATTCCCATAATCGAGCCCAATCGGGTTATTCGGTGCCCGATCAATTTTTCTGACGGATAGTTCGGTTGCTCAGAATCTTTCCAAATTTTTTTGACGCTCTAATATGTTGATTAATAGTGTTTCAATAAATTTTGAGCATTATCGGATATCATTTAGGTCTCGAGCCGATTTATTGGGCTTATCGGGGAATCGAGCCCAATCGATTTCTCAACTGCGAGTGGTCTGGGATTCTGTACTGAATCTTTCGCATCTGAAAATATAATTATAACTTATAATTATATTCGAGAAAATTTTTTACACATTTTTGGAAGGTCGTAACATCGGGTGTTACATCCGCGAGTTGTGTTGGAAAGCTAACTCAATAAGAAATCTACTTGTAAAATTCTAGAGTCATTGGATAACTACACAATTCATGGCAATTTCCCAAAGTCGAGTCATGTGTTTCCGTTATACCATTATTGTCATCTCTTCTTTCCTTTGCTATTTTCTTATTATTCAAGAGGTGTGCTACTTCTCCATAGTCTCCTAAACTTCTATTTTTATGAGATATTGTATCGGGTCTTTATATTCCTCTCCCCTTAGGATCATTTCGTCCTCGAAATGAAAAGTATAAAATTATAGGATGGGGTTACCTCATTGTAGGTTGAAGTCGGGATACGTGGTTTTCATCGCTTCCTCTGTTTCCCACGTCATATCTTCCTGGCCGTGCCTGGACCATTGGATTTTTATCATTGAAATTTCCTTGTTCCTTAGCACTTTTTCCTTTTTATCAAGCACCCTGATTGGATATTCTTCATATTCCAAGCTTTCATTCAGCTCCACTTCGTCGGGTTGAATGATTTTATTCGGGTCAGCTATAAACTTCCGTAATTGAGAGATGTGGAAAACATTATGTATATTTCCTAGTGCAACTAGCAGGGCTAGGCGATATGCAACCTTCCCAACCCGTTCTGTGATTTCGTAGGATCCGATAAAACGAGGACTTAGCTTTCCCTTTTTCCCAAATCTTTTGACTCCTTTTGCTTGTGATACTTTTAATAGGACTTGGTCACCCACTTTGAATTCCATATCTCTTCGTCCAAGATCTGCATAACTCTTTTGTCTATCCTGGGCCTCCTTCATTCTTTGTTTGATGATTCGCACAACTTCAGTGGTTTGCTCGATCAGCTCGGGACCCATTACTATCCGTTCAGCAGGATCATTCCAGCACAGAGGGGTTTGGCAGCGTCGCCCTTATAGTGCTTCAAATGGGGTCATTCCAATACTTGCATGGTGGCTATTATTGTATGAAAATTCTATCAAAGAGAGATGGTCGTCCCAATTTCCTTGAAAGTCCATCATGCAAGCGCGAAGTAAATCTTCAAGAGTACGGATCGTCCTCTCGGTTTGTCCATCGGTTTGTGGATGCCACGCCATACTCATATTGATATGGGTGCCGAACGCTTTTTGTACCACTTCCCAGAATCGTGAAAGGAATCGGGAATCTCGATCCGATATGATTTCCTTAGGTATTCCAAACCGTCGTACCACGTGATGGATATATGCTTGCGTTAATCACTCCATACTCCAGTTGAGCCGCATAGGTTTGAATACCGCACCTTTGGTCAATCTATCCACCACGACCTAGATAGTATCAAATCCTTGTTTTGTTCTGGGTAGTCCAGTTACCAAATCCATAGCGATTGATTCCCACTTCCATTCTGGTACTTCGAGTGGCTGTAGTAGGCCCATGGGTCGCATGTGTTCGACTTTCACTTTTTGGCAGGTGGCACATTTTGTGACAAATTCAGCCACATCCTTCTTTATATTTCCCCACCAATAAAGTTGTCGTAAATCCTTATATATTTTTGTGGCCCCGGGATGTATGGAGAGTCGAGTATTGTGCGCTTCAGTCATCACTTTTTCCTTTAAATCTTCTCGACATGAAGGAATACACCATCGATCTTTACAGCGTATCACTCCCTGATCGTCAATCCGAAAATCTAGAGCTCAGCCTTATTGGATTTGCTCCTTCAGCTTCTCCATCTCCTCCTCTCTTTGTTGGCTGACTTTGATTTTCTCTAGTAGTGAGGGGGCAATAATCATCGAGTGGAGTTCCTGTTCTATCATCCCGTGGGGAACTAATTCAATCTGCAATTTTTCAAATTCTTATTTTAGTTTTGATACGGATATGAGGGAATTGACGGTGTGATATTCTTTTCAACTTAAGGCATTCGCTACTCTATTAGCTTTTCCCTCCACATACTGGATGTCCGTATCATAATCTTGGAGCAGCTCCATCCACCTTCTTTGGCGACCACTCATATGTTCTTGAGTGTAGAGGCATTTTAAATTTTTGTGATCTGTATAAATTTAACTTTTTGCTCCATACAGGTAATGCCTCCATATTTTCAGGGCGTGGACCACTGCCGCCATTTCTAAGTCGTGTCTCGGATAATTCCTCTCGTGGGGCTCTAATGACAAGAAGCATAAACGATCACCTTTCCATGTTGCATCAACACGCATCCGAGTCCCTGTTGTGAGGCATCCGTATAAACTTCGAATTCTCCGAAATTGTCGGGAAGTACCAGGAGAGGGGCTTCAGTCACTGCTTTCTTCAGTTGTTCGAATGCCTACTCATAGTTGCTATCCCATCGGAACTTTACTTCTTTCCTTAAACAAGCGGGTGATGGGTTGTGCAATCTTGGAAAAATTCGGAATGAATCTTTGATAGTATCCAACTAGTCCAAGGAAACTCCGAACTTCGCTGACATTCCTCGGGGCGTGCCACTTTAAGACGGCTTCTACTTTCGCGGGGTCCACAGAAATGCCATCTTCCGAGTCAATGTGGCCGAGGAATGAAATTCGCTCCAGCCAAAATTCACATTTAGAGAATTTGGCGTACAATTTGTGTTCCCGTAGCATGGTTAACACCGTCCTTAAGTGTCCCTCGTGCGCTTGACGATTTAGAGAGTATACTAGAATATCATCAATGAATACTACAACGCACCTGTCCAATAATGGTCGGAATATCTGGTGCATTAAATCCATGAACACGGCAGGTGCATTTGTTAGTCCGAAGGGCAGGACGATGTACTCGAAATGTCCGTAGCGAGTTCGGAAGGCGGTCTTTGGTCGGTCTACTTCTGCGACTCGGATTTGATGATATCCAGATCTTAGGTCAATCTTTGAAAACACGCTGGCGCCCTTTAATTGATCGAAGAGATAGTCAAAACGGGGTAAAGGATACTTATTCTTTACCGTGACTTGATTCAACCGCTGGTAATCAATACACATGCGAAGGCTCCCGTCCTTTTTCTTTACAAACAACACTGGAGCTCCCCATGGCGAGCTACTTAGTTGAATGTATCCTTTATCAAGTAGCTCCTGTAACTGGGTCCTTAACTCCCTGAGCTCAGCCGGCACCATCCGATAGGGTGCTTTGGCAATAGGGGCGGCACCAGGTACTAGGTCAATGGTAAACTCAATTTCTCGGTCTGATGGAAGGCCAGGAATGTCGTCCAGAAAAACATCCTTAAATTCCGATACTACAGGGATGTTGTCAACAGCCGGAATTTTCGCTTTTAAATTTTGGACTTGACAGAGATACGCGGGGTAACCTCTACGGATTAGAGAAAACAAAGACAACGGAGACACAATTTTTATGTTAGGATAACGGGGAAAAGGGTAATAAGAAAAACAATTACCGTGAGGTCTCCGGAGCAAAACTCGGGGAATTCCACAATCCAATCGGGCATGATGGCTAGCGAGCCAATCCATGCCAAGGACGGCATCGAACTCAGCTAACCCGAATACCGCTAGGTTAGCTTTAAGCTCTTCCCCTCCAATGGTTAACGGTGCATCTGGAAACATCCATTCGCTATTCCGGATTTCTCCGGAGGGAAAGGAAACGGGCAGCTGATGAGGCACTAGAGGTCCAATATTGTGCCCTCGCACAAAATTCATCGAAATGAAAGAACAGCAGGAAGCTCCGGTGTCGAACAACACATAGGCAGGATGGGATGCAATATGTATTGTTCCTAAAGTATTAATGTTAGTAATCTAAACCCTAATTCCTATTAGAAATTTAAGCAATGACGTAATTTAAAAGGTACCCGCAAGAACATCATCTCGCCGTTCTGCATCGGCGCGCTCTATCACATTCAGACAGCCCCCACGGCCCATCTGCGGAGCTTTTCCCCAATCGATTGCTATGTCCATCGGCTGTGGTTGGTTATTTTGTGGGGTTTGTGGGAAGTTTCTTTTGAAATGTTCTTCTTCATTACCGGACAAACATACTTTCAGCTATTGTTCTCCTGGCGCTTGTGCCCTCCCTTGTCCCCCTCGGCCTCGGCCTCACCCATCGGCTTGTCCCCCACCGCGTCCTTAATTTCCACCATGTTGTCCTCCCTCTGAACGTTGACGAGGGCCTTCCCAACGATCCTTGTTTTGTTGTGCCTCGCGTTCCCTTTTCTTGTTTTGCCAAAATTTTTGCTCTTCTGCCCGGCTTCTTTCTACAAAGAGTGCCTGATCGAACACCGTAGGGAGGGAGGCTCGTTCCACAATTCCGATTCCTATGTGAATTTTAGCTTTTAATCCATCAACAAATTTGTGCACTTTATCTGTTTCCGTCGGGACGAGTTCTGGGGCAACTCTCATTAGTTTAACAATCTTTTGATGATATGCGGCAACCGTCATATCTTCGGCTTGTATCAGGCTTAAAAATTCTCTCTTCTTGGCGTTGATCATTTGGGGGGTATAAAAGTGGGTCTTTATTGCGCTTGTAAATTCCTCCCATCCGAGCCCAGGATTTCCTACCAGGGTGGGTTCGGCAGCTCTCCACCACTGCAGGGCTGCGCCGCTCAAGAAATGAGAAGCTATAAGTACTTTATGATCTTCTGGCAACCAGTATGCTGAAACATCCGGGAAATTTGGTAGGTCCAATTGTCCAATTCCAGGGGGTATGTTCCTCCGGCAAAGGGTGGCAGTCGATGGCGTAGTGCAAGATCCAAATAATCCACATTCGGTGGGGCTGCCGGAGCTGGAGCAGCCATAGCGGGAGAAGCTTGGCCATTCTGTATGGCCTGAAAAGCTGCCATCATCTGCTGAATGAAGTTGGCAGGATCAAAAACTGGGACGGCTCCAGGGGGCGGTGGCTGCTGTTTTTGCTGCTCGCTTGGGGGTATCTCGTGAGCATTGGGCACATTTTGCGCTTCTGGGAGAACATTCTGTCCCGATTCATTTTCGGGAGGTTCAGGACTGCGTCGGGGTCTACCTCGTTGGTTCCTCAAGCGCGGCGGCGTCTGATGCCTTGCAAGAAGTTAGGTTTTTTAGTCGATGTTTGAAAGAACTTTTTGATCGAATTTGTGAATATTTTGATGTCAATCGTTAGAAATGATCAATTTTGAGTTGATTTGAATACTTGATGCGGTTTACTCTGCTTTGTGCTTTGTTTTCCTGTTTTGAGAGGTGCATGACTCATTATCAGACTTTTTGAGCTTAAGTACTGGAAGACCTGTGCTGAGGACCAGAACCGCGCGTATGAGTGAGCTCGAGGCAGAATCTAAGGCCTGAAGCTCACGCGGTCCTTGAGGACCGCGCGCTAGACCGCGTGGCAACCGTGAGAACCTCACGATCCTTGAGGACCGCGCGTCGGACCGCGTGCAGATTCGGATCTGAGGCCTGAAGTCTAAGTAAGGCCCAGCAAGAAAAGAAAGAAAGACTCTGACTTTTAAGGGAGAAAACACACGGTTTTACAGAATCATTCAGATAGAGTTTCTTTCGATCCAAAGACGAACAATTGATAGGTTGTATTTTTCATGCTTTCGTACATTGATTGTTTGGTTCATATGAACTCAGTTGTTTTCATTCAAGCCATGTGTGGCTAAAAACCTAGTTGGAACCCTAGGGTTTGGATTTTGTGAATGAGGTTGAATTCTATTGTTTTCTTCGATTCCAGTTTTAGTTGATTGAATTTAATTGATGTTGTTGATTCTGGCCATTTCTGCAACTCTGCTTATAACCCAATCTTTATGTCCGGAAGGAATTAGGATAGGTAAGTCAATCGGTTAACATTTTCGGTGGGGGAACTAGACAAGGGATCTATCATTTTTGCCCGTTTAGTAAAGTTAATCTAGGCATTCGGAAGAAATCTAGGGTTTTTGAAGTATTGGGAACTTGGAATTGATTAAAACTGGATTATGGTAGGAATTAATTAATCAGGAGCAATCGTCTAAAATTCTAGGGAACCATCTCACCTAATTGAAACTTTTCAAGCAATCTTTTGAGTAACAACAAAGTACAATCTTTTTACAAACTTTCATAGAATTCATAGTTTGATACAAACCGATTCTTGATCTTTAATTTTACCTGCTTTCGCTACCAAGAAGTTACAATTTAAATTTATCTCATTTATTCCTTTCCCTGTGGATTCGACCTAGATACTCATCCAGTATTACTTGGGGCACTGTACACTTGCAGTCAATTGTGTCGAAAATAAATCACACACCAGCATCCTGAACTAAACTAATTTAGATGAAAATTTTTCTTCTAATAGATTTACTCGTAACAATACTCCTATCCTTCTAGAATCCCCCCATTCCTTTTTACAGAATCTCATGGTTCTGTAATCAAGAATGTATGTTGCGCTGATGATAACATGCAATTTCCTCCGCACAACCTCACTTACCAGTTTATTAGATTTTTCATATTTATTTTGTGTTCTGGCTCTGATACCATTCTGTAACGCCCCTAAAGTTTAATCCCTTGGGACACGTTACCGCCGTATTAGCCCGCCTGGACTGGTGGCCAGTCAGCCTAAACGTTTTAATACAAGGCTACAGTTTCACATTGCCAGAACGATTTATATTAGTCGATTTACATTAACCAAAAGTGTTATAGTACAAAAGGATTCGTTCTCGATACAACATATTTACTTAGCAAAACGTAGTATGCCATTTCTCTTAGTAGTGTTCGCTCAAAACCCGTCCCCGCGTGCTGTAGCGCTCCCAGAAGTATCTACACACACACAATCAAACAACAAGGGTCTGTACCACGTACTGAGCAAGAGATTACATGAGTAAGGTAATATATATTTATATATATATATATATACTAAATGTCGATGAATCTATTACCATTCACAATGCAAGGCATACACCTAACCTATATGTAATGCATGCCTAGGCCGGCACCTATCCTGATAATCCCCCGCCTGTGGTCCGACGAAAACCATGCATGTGGTCCAGCATGAACTCAACAACCTGTGGTCCGGCAGGAGAAATCAAGTGGCCGATGCTTGTGGTCCGACATGGCGAAACCTGTGCCTAATCCAACACAAATGTAAATACAGGTTTATGCCAATATGCACATGCTTATGTTTAATCCATACAATCAATGTAAGCAGTGTCACGTGTACGTAGTGTCCGTTTTACTCCACTATAATGCCATTATTATCTCCATTTATTAGGTTCAACCATAGAATCATTCCTAGTTGAATATGCAAATACGGGATACCCTGGCATGGCCATGACTTATCTGCCAGACCATTTGGTCCTGACTTCATAATGCCAGACCGTTCTTGGTGCTGACTTAAAATGCCAGATCAACGAGGCCTTGACGACACATGCCAGGCCAACGTGATTGTGACGTCTCATGCCAGTCCAAACACGGTCATGACCTCACTTTCCAGGACGTCATGACCTTGACGCCATATGCCAGGCTATTGGAGAATGTACTTTGTCGGCTATCGCCGTATTGAAAAGAAAAGAAAAGAAACGAGGGAGAGCGAGGGTGGAACAACATAAGCATAAAAGAACAGAAGAAGAAAGGCGAGCACGAAGTGGGGATATGGGAATACTCAATGTAAAACCCTTGCCTGGAGTAAGTATCCTTGTGTTGACGAATAAGAATTCCTTGGACTTCACTTGTACACTCGCCTCTTATTCGATACGTGAGTAATGCTTCCAACTTCTATACATATTTGTCAACCTCTCAAGACACTCACTTTCTTACTTTTAATGGAAGGGAGGGAAGGAAGTATGTAATCTAAAGGGTTGAGGAAGCTAGGGAAAGAGGAAGAATGGTTGGAAGTGGTGGTGTGTTTGGAAATGGTGAGGGGGCACTCCTATTTATAGGAGTGATGGGAAGGTCCTAGATTCATTCCATGAAAAAGACAAGGAAAAATCAAGAAGAAAAATCTGCATGGTTGACCAGAAACAGTCCTGCTGACATTCCCTCGGTCGTGGCCGCTGTCTGTCGACCGCTGCTTTTCCAGCGCGCTGCCAGCTCTGCGGTCTTGACCGCGGTCGTGTCCGCGGTCACCTGACCGCGTCTGCGTTGGGGTCTACGTAGTCTATACATTTTGGGTTGTAACTTCTTCGTCCGAACTCCGATTCAAGATCCGCGAGTTGCGTTGGAAAGCTAACTCGATAAAAAATCCACCTATAAAATTCTAGAGTCATTGGATAACTACACAATTCTTGGCAATTTCCCAAATTCGAGTCATGTGTTATTGTCATCTCTTCTTTCCTTTGCTATTTTCTTTTTATTCAAGAGGTGTGCTACTTCTCATAGTCTCCTAAGCTTCTATTTTTATGGGATATTGTATCGGGTCTTTACATAAGCTACTTCACCAACTTCTCCGGTAATCTCATACGGTCCAATGTAGCGCGGGCTCGACTTGCCTCGAACTCCGAACCGTCTAATTCCTTTCATAGGTGATACCTTGAGTAATACGAACTCCCCCACATGAAATTTCACATCCCTGCGGGCTGTATCTGCATAACATTTCTGCCTATCCTGGGCAGCTTTCATTGTGGCCTGAATAATCCTTACCTGATCAGTCAAGTCCTGGATGTGCTGTGGTCCAAGAACAATCCGGTCACTTGAGTCACTCCAAGTGATTGGAGTAGGGCATCTCCTTCCATAAAGTGCCTCAAACGGAGCCTTGCCAATACTCGCATGATAACTGTTATTGTAGGAGAACTCAATCAGCTTGAGTCTATCCTCCCAACTTCCTTGAAAGTCAATCATACATGCCCTCAACATATCCTCGAGAGTCTGACCATCTATAACGGGATGAAATGCTGTACTCATTTTTAGTTTTGTACCCAGAGTTTCTTGTGCTCTTTTCCATACATTAGATTGGTATTGGGAATCCCTGTCCGATATAATCTCCTTCAGTACACCATGTCTGGCCACAACATGGTCGATGTACAATTCTGATAACCTTACGGCTGTCCAAGCCTCTTTGATCGGGACGAATTCTGCTAACTTGGTTAATCTGTCCACGATTACCCAAATCGTATCTTTTCCTGTCCTTGTCTTTGGTAGCCCTGTTACAAAGTCCATCGAAATTGATTCCCATTTCCAAGCGGGAATCGGAAGTGATTAGACCAGACCCATCGGTCTTCGGTGGTCAATCTTTACCCTCTGACAGGTTGCACATCTAGCCACGAAAGTTGTTGTGTCAAACTTCATTCCTGGCCACCAAAAATTCTGTTTCACATCCTTGTAGAGCTTGTCTCCACCGGGATGCACTGCATAAGGTGTGTGGTGAGATTCTTTCAAGATAGCATCCTTGATTTCCTCACAACTGCTCGGTACACACCATCGTCCATTAAATCGAAGACCTCCATTATTGTGAATGGTAAACTCTGCCTTGGCCTCTCCCGTGAGGACTTTCTCCCTAAATTTGACCAATTTCTTGTCTTTCATTTGTTGCTCTTTGATATCTTCAAAGATGTTCGAAGTGATGAACATGGAGTTCAATTTCCCTCTCATCTCATTGTACTCCACCACTTCCAAGTTCAATTTCCGAAGCTCTTCACACAACAAGTTGTTGTAGGTGATATCCCTGATTGTTTCATATGGCTTTCTGCTCAATGCATCAGCTACCATGTTAGCTTTTCCTTTGTGGCACTGAATCTCAGTATCGTAATCTTTGATCAACTCCATCCACCGTCGTTGTCTGAAGTTGAGTTTATCTTGTGTAAAGATGTATTTCAGATTCTTATGATCCGCGTATATCCTGCTCTTTACACCATACAAGTAGTGTCTCCATATCTTAAGCGCATGGATTACAGCGGCCAATTCCAAATCATGTGTCGGATAGTTTTCCTCATGCTTCTTTAGCTGTCTGGATGCGTATGCAATGGCTTTTCAATTTTGTATCAACACACAACCAATTCCATTCTTTGATGCGTCAGTATAGACATCATAGTCCATACTCGCTGTTGGCAATGTCAAGACTGGTGATGTTGTCAATCTGTGTTTCAATTCCTGAAATGCCATTTCACATGCTTCGTTCCACTTGAATGAAACGTCCTTTTTAATCAATTGTGTCATTGGTTTAACAATCTTAGAGAAGTCCTGCACGAACCTTCTATAGTGTCCAGATAAACCCAAAAATGCTCGAATGTCGGTTACATTCTTTGGTGTAGGCCAATCCTTTACAGCCTCAATCTTGGCTAGATCAACTGAAACTCCCTCTTTCGACACTACATGGCCTAGGAAAGGCTACTTTCTCCAACCAAAATTCACACTTGGACAATTTGGCATACAATCTCTTTTCCATCAATGTCTGTAACACGGTCCTTAGATGTTGCACATGTTCCTCCACGCTCTTTGAGTACACTAGAATATCATCAATAAAGACTACCACAAACTTGTCCAAGAATTGTCGGAATACCCTGTTCATCAAATCCATAAAAACTGCTGGTGCGTTAGTGAGTCCAAATGGCATTACCGTGAACTCATAATACCCATATCGAGTGCGAAATGCAGTCTTCTGAATATCCTTCTCCGCTATTCTGAGCTGATGGTATCTAGATCAAAGATCAATCTTAGAAAACATGGTAGCTCCTTTGAGCTGGTTGAACAGATCATCGATCCTGGGCAACGGATATCGATTCCTTATCGTCACCTTGTTCAGCTCCTTATAATCAATGCATAACCGCATACTTCCATCCTTTTTCTTAACGAATAAGACTGGTGCGCCCCAGGGTGACATGCTTGGCCTGGTGTATCCTTTATCAAGCAATTCTTTAAGCTGATCATAAAGTTCTTTCATCTCTGCTGGCGCCATTCTGTATGGTACCTTATGGATTGGTTTTGTTTCTGGTACCAAGTCGACTGTGAACACAATTTCTCTCGTAGGTGGCAACCCTGGTATCTCTTTGGGGAATACGTCGGGAAATTCATTGACCACTGGCTTGTTCTCAAGGTCTGTCAGGTTTGCATTCAGATCGAATACTGCACAGAGGTACACCGAATACCCCTTTCTGATCATGGTGCCGAAGTTTGCTGCTGACACTATTTTAACTGTCGGCTCCTTTGGATACTGTCGGTAGGTGATCCTTTTCCAGTCGATCCTCTCATGGTCATCTTCTTACTGTGACAATCGATTCGAGCCTGATATCTGGCTAACCAATCCATTCCCAAGACTACATCGAAGTCGGTTAAAGGGAATTCTATAAGATCTGATGGGAATTCTACATCATCTATCCTAATGGGAACATTAGGAAACATCCAATGGCAAGGAATAGCCTCGCCGGATGGCAGTGAAACTACCGTCCGAATTTCTAAGGAATGCATCAGTTCACACAAGGAAAGAAACGAGTGGATATGAAAGAACACGAAGCACCGGAATTGAAATGAATAAATACAACATGGTTAAGGATTGAGAAGGTACCGGTGATGACGTCAATACGGTTTTCAGCCTCAGTCCTGTTGATCACATTCAATCTGCCCCCGTGTTTCGGATTCGGTGGCTGTATGATATGTTTCCCGTTGTCCTGAGCCATGTACTGTTGCTGACCCTGCCCGGTATTCTGCTGGTTCTGTCTAAGCAGTTGCTGGCAATTCCTGCTCATATGTCTCGGTTGTCCACAATATACATTTCCTGCACCGTGGTGATTCCTAGAGCGGAAATCACATTTCTCATATGCGGAAGAAGTCCGCCCTCGAATTGGTCAGTTAAAAACTCTTGGGAGTTACACCCATCTGGCAGATACTTAGAAAGTTCTGTGAATTTGGCGTGATATTCTGCCACTGTCATTTCTTTAGTTTGTTTCAAGTTCTTAAATTCGTCGAACTTGATTTTCTGCATAAACATCAGATAGAAACGGGCTTTCATGTCGGCCACCAGACGTGCCTAATCGTAAGTCGGATCATTGAGTTTCTCATCTTTCACAGTCTCCCACTATGCACGTGCTTCCGCATCGAAGTAGTGCACACCAATGTCAACCTTCTTATTGTCGGGACACTCAGCCACTCTGAATGCCCCCCCTTCCATATGACTGATCCATCGTTCGAGCTCTGCCGGCTTTGTGGTACCAAAGAATTGAGGTGGTTTAGTTCTCGCTACTTCCTTAAATGGGTTGGCTGCCTAAGCTAGATTCATACGGTTGATCATCACATTCATAAACTGGGTGAATTGATCCACGCCTTATGCTCCTGGCACATTCAGCTGATTCACATAAGGAACAACGAGTGGTACATAACCACCTTGCATGGAGAAATCGAATAGCATTATTGATTTATTATACAGATTCGAGATACTCACATGAAAATAATATGAGGCATTTCAAGAATTATCCCATTTTGAAATGTTCGAATGATTTTTAAGCCATAAGATAATATTTTGGAATTAATAAGAAATGATGATGGAATGAATATCCTATGAATCGAATGGCAAATCCTGTAATTATGTATCACTCAGATAAGAATC
>MAYD01763019.1:0-10760 GCA_001909325.1 Ruellia speciosa
CGCCCAGCCTAGGACAATTTTGACCCTATCATATTTTAAAACAGATTTCTTGCTTTCAAGAATTCTTTTAATCCAAAATCATCAATTACTCAAATTTTGTCTTGAATTCAATCCAAAACGAAGAATAATGTCCAACGACGAGGTAATTTTTTACGAAATTTGGATAAAACTGATGTTGAATCACGAAAAACGGTAAAAAAAATTGAAAATCTCGACTTGGGCAGATGGGGCGCACGCAGGGGGCGCATTGCGCCCGACGGCGCCGCCGGGCGTGCCTACGGGGAGCGATGCGCTCGGCCGTGCCGCTGGGCGCGCCTACGGGGCGCAATGCACCCCGTGCGTGCGACCCATCTGTCAAGTCGTGATTTTTTATTTTTTTTATCATTTTTCGTGATTCAACATCAGTTTTATCCAATTTTCGTGAAAAATACTCATTGTTGGACATTATTTTTCGTTCTTATCAAGTTCAAGACAAAATTTGATTAATTGATGATTTTGGATTAAGAAAATTATTGAAAGTAATAAATCTGTTTTGAAATATGATAAGGGCAAAATTGTCCAAGGCTGGACGGTGACAAAATATTGAGGGCGGTATTTATTATTACCCATATTTAATATATGTATATATATATATATATATATGTATTGCATCGGTTAGATGTTGCAAATATTTTTTAATACATTATATTGAATTTATTTTATCGGTCGCTGGCAAGCTCTAACATATCGAGGTGTTGAACAAGCTAAAGGAGCTGATTTCGAATAAATAAAATTGACTCATTTAAGTTGTCAAACATATTCGAAAGCATTCACTAATTCCATTAAGGTTACAAAATTATGTTAGCAATTTACAGTTAGTAATATATATTATTCATGTTTTATTTCACTTATTTTGTTTGCTAGTGAGTTTGGTTATGAATGGAAGGCATCGAATTTTTTTAAGTGAACTATTAAATGCAACTCTCTTTTATTAAACGTAATCTTCTTAATTACTCTTTTGCCCTTCCCCCAATTTAACCCCCCCAAATTTTATTCTCTGATCCAAAATGCTTTAAAATTCTAAAATTTGAATTTGATAGTAACCACGATTGATGCACAATGTTGGATAATGAAGGACAATTAGCCAATGAAGTAAAAATTTCATGAAAAAGTCGGAAACTCCCCCCCCCCCCGGGCGGGAAAAAGGGGCAAGGTGCACGGGAATAGCTCCTTGGCCATGGGCACGGCACTCGGCCTTGGGCGTAGGTTCTATGCATGGTAGTTCAGGGTCGGGTGCCTCTATCAGGTGCCCGACCTTAGGCATAGGCACACCCCAGATGCGCCTGTGCATATATAAATATATATATATATATATATATATTCATTTTTACGAATTTTTGTGCATTTAATATGTCTAGGTATAATAATATAATGCATTCTAATGTTATATGTGTCGTTAGAAGAGTTTGGTGGTGATGTCAATGACTATGGCGCATATTTTGTGACACCTGAAAGGTTTGAGAAAGATTCAAATGCAATAGCATGGGCCAAGGGGATGGCCATTATAGTTAGTTTCGAGTTGGTAATTGCCTCCAAGAATAATGTAAAGAAAAAGTTATTGAAATGTGCACGGGGGTAAAGTACAGGGCGCTCGAGGGATTGGGATCCGAAAGCATCGTCATGAGCGAACATGAAAACGAAAGCTTGCCAATGTCCTTTCAAAATACATGTCCAACTCGGGAAAGATGGATGTACTTGGGGGATTCGTGTTTTGGAGGGGGGTTCGAGTTCGAGGACGCACAACCATGTGTTAGCTGTGTAACCGGAGGAATACTGTCAGACGAGCTGCCTGAGCAAATGTTCGAAAAAGATTATCCAGGACATGACAATAACTCAAGTAAAGCCGTGTGCTATTTTGACAGCACTTTAGGAGCAAAACCCGGAGGACAATCCCACGAGGAGACCTGCCTATGACTATAGAAATTAGTTGTGGAGGATAGAGTTTGAGGGAAGAGATGTGGAGGGGTAGTTTTCTATCTCGCAAAAGAACATCATTACGTGCATTGGTTGGAGGCGAACCTTGAGACAAATGTTTTGACGCATGTCTTTATGGCACATCCAGAGTCGATCAGATTATTTCGATCATACCCCCTGATTATAGGCATGGATTCGACATATAAGACAAATCGGTACCGAATGCCCTTCTTCGAGGTTGTCGGTATGAAGCTCTGCAATAAGAACTTCATGATTGCTTATGCACTCATGAAGGACAAGATGAAGATGAGATATAGGTGGTTGCGCAGAAGCTTCGGATGCTTATTGGTTATGATGTGCATCCCACGATGATTGTGACCAATCGGGAGTTAGGGCTGATGAGACCGATCAACGAGGTGTTTCCACAAACTGCCCACCTGCTATGCACATGGCACATCTACAAGGACGTTGAAGACAGAGTATATAGACTGTGTACCAAGGATTAAGAGTTTGCGATGTCATTTACGCACGATGTGCTTAGAAAGATCTAGTTGGCCGCTACGAAAAGTGAATATGCAATTGTCGTGGAGTACATGGAACTTAAGTATGTGCATTGGCCTAAGGTCATTGAGTATGTTCAAGGGACTTGGTAAGTGTAAAAGGAGAAGTTCGTCTGTGCTTGGACAAATCGCGTGTTATATTTTGGCAACACTACAACGTGTAGAGTTGAGAGTGCCCATAACCAACTGAAGCAATGACTGAACTCGTCCACCGGGGCATTAGATACAGTGTGGAGGAAGGTGGATGAGGAAATAGGCTCCTAGCTCACCAAGATTAGGTGCGTATGTAAATGATTATATCATGTGCTATTTGTGATAGCCAATGTAAAATTATTAAGTGTGTTTTCAGGTATACGTTGGAAGAATCACGCCGCCATATAGGAGCTAACTACATGAAGTTTACGTTAAACTACCTGGCAGGTCGTATGTCCCACTACAATTTGGACTTGTTGGTAGATGAGCTGAAACGGATGATGGCTCTGGGGATAGACGTGTACTCACGATGTGGTTGTGCGATCAAGAATACACATCAACTTCCATGTGCATGTGAGTTGATGACGACAAAGATAGGGATACCTCGATCGGTATTGACTGAGTTCACAATTTCTGGACAAAGCTCGAGTATGGCGATGGCGAGGGAGGAAATGAAGATGGCAATATGGGGCAGATGGATTATCGCAAAACCATCCATTCCTCCAAAAGCTCGTTGACCAGGTCAACTCCATGGATCGCACCGTTGTTGTCGATGTTGACAGGATGATCCATGCGAAACTGTAACCTGAAAGCACCAGCTACGACAAACTAGCTGTCAACACAAAAGTGAAAGGTCAACCGAAGAAGAGTACTTCGAGGAAGCACAATCCTACTCGATGGGAGTACAGGAATTGGGGGCGAGGTTGGTCCACAAGCTCGTCATCTGGACTAGGGCGCAGATCATCATCCGCTAAGAATCCAAATGCTACCAGTATGTCTAAATAAATTCATTGTTGTTATGGTATTCTCTTCTCTAAACATGGACTTGTGATTATTGGTGTAGATGACAAGAATGAAGAAGACACTACGAAGTTCCCCCATTATGATAGAATCTTGGGAATTATTCCGCCATACATTAGTGATTGTGTTGATTGCGTGCTAATGGCAACTACGTCTTTCGGGTTGTTGCGCATTACGTGTATAGAGACGAGGAGCAATGATGGTGGGCTCGGAGGCACCTTGCAAATGAATTAAGCACGAATCGACACCTTTACACACCCTTATACTATGACGTGATAGATGCTGCCCTCGAGAGCATTTGGTACTACAAGAAAGAATTGACCAAACATAGAAATTGGATGTCGATAGTAAAGGACTTGTTCCCACTGGCCACAATGTACAATGCTGCCGTTTTTTTGTTCAGTTATGGAAATGGGACAAACACAGAATTCTGCTGCTTCATTGTGTTGCGACTGCATGTTGAGAGGATTGCACTAGGCCCCGTCATTGCTCACCTGGGGTATAATTTTCATCATTTCATTTGGCTTAAACGATGTAGTGATTTTCCCGTTCCCCATATTCATCCTTGGTGGTACACATACCACGAACGTAGTGTAGATGGATGGGACATGTTGTACAGTCATGGCTGAGCTTTGTGGGATAAACTTTCAACGTAACGTAGCCTCGTTCTGGAAAAGAACCTTATGTGGTATGAAGAAACTATAACACTTTTTCGACAAAACTTCTTTTCGACGCTTTCTTAAGTAGACTTTTGCAATGAGGTCAAACAATCTATGTCAGAAAACAACTCTCATTAGAAGTTACTAGGCCATTGTTCTAGTGAGAGAATGAAACTAGATGAGCGAAGTCGAATATATGCTAATAGATGTTTGCAATGTGATCAAACAATCTATGTCAGAAAACAACTCTCATAAGAAGTTACTAGACCATTGTTCTAGCGAGAGAATGAAACTAGATGAGATAGGTCGAATGCATGCTAACAAATGTCTGCAATGTGATCAAACAATCTATGTCAGAAAATAACTCTCATTAGAAGTTACTTGGCCATTGTTCTATTGACAAAATGAAACTAGATGAGATAAGTCGAATACATGCTAACAAATGTCTGGATGAAACATATGGATCTTGCATCTGACAGAATATCTAAGCGAGTTGAGAGCAAAGCAGTTTTGTCGTAGAAATAACTTGCCAGTGGGGGCTGAGTGATGTATAAAGGGTTTGGATGCATAATTTAGAGTCCCTATGCACTGTAGTTAGGTTGTTAATACTAGACATCATTCATGTTCTCGAAGTTACTTTTATTTCGTGTACTATGTCGTGGACTGTTATTTAATTCCTTATTTTAGTCCACATGGTTTGTTCTCACTGAGTTTGCATGCTTGAAATGAAAAACTCTAATGCATTATATTTAAATAAAAAAAAATTAAAAATTTGCGGTCCTTGCTGTACAGAATGTGAAGTGCGAAAATACAAATCATTTGGCATCACGCCACTGACGCTCCATCTCATCGTATATAAGCCCAAACCACCTCGCCAGATCTGGGTCCTAGATCTCCAAGGTACGCAATACATCCCGACCCCATCTCGAATATAGCCCGTGCCATTGCAAAAAAATAATAGCAATTACAATCTATGCGCTAACATAATTCCATTTCGCCAGTAATGTGTAAAGTAAACGAAAAAATTAGTACACTTACGTATTCGTTGTTCGATCGCGTACATGTAGGGTCGACAGCTGGCCTATCATATTGTAGGAGTCGTGGATGTGAATAGCGCCCAAACCACTCCATGTAGCCCTGATGCACGCAGCTAAATCATTAGGGGCCCTGATACTCGAATAAGACAAGTGCGAACGGGCTCGAGAAATAAACCCACTGATCCAGGGCGGCAGTGGTCGAGCACTCGACATTGTATGACTTGGAAGCCCAATGTTGTACATGAACGTCCAGATGCATGATTGAAGGCGGGATGGTATGCACATATTCGAGTTGGCGCAAAACACATACAAGCGTGTACGGCTCTACTATGTCTCAATACGGTATAGAGGCAGCTAGTAGGGTCCTCCTCACGTGACTCGCCGGGTTGGCACCATATGGCAACCAAGTCACCTACAACAATAACCATCAACGATCACCCAAGGTGTACGGGAATGTAAATATGATGCTTAACTAAAGTGAATATATGTAGATATATGTACCTTAAACATGGTGATACAGTTCAACTGTGCACGCAAGGAGTGGAGGGCTGCCATCGATCTGTCCTCCGACCTGACAGGCCACGAAGAGGCCCGAGGGGCATTGGGCTCAATAGCCATCCTCTCTCAATAGGGTCGGAAAACTGGGAAGTACTCAATATCCAAGCCAGCAGCAGGTAGGCACCCAGTAAGACCCTGACAATCTCCTCTGCTCGACACCCCAAGCTAATGGTACAGATTTGCTACGGTGGTCGTCCCCCACGAGTACCTCTCCGCAGCCTCCAAGCCATCTCTCAGCTCGTGCATACAGGTCTGTCTAATGCAGTTCCCACTCTTGTTAGTGAATAAGGTGGTACCCAATGCAACGCAGAGCCATCCGATGGCCCATGTGTGATCTATCCCACGTTGCAAACACATTTGCATGATGAAATCAGACAACACCCCCCCCAACCCGCCCAATGCCGGCCAATCAGCTCAACTGTGTCAGCCCCATAAGCTCTATGCAAGAGGTCTGAAAATCAATGAAAGTGGGGTCGGCACTGACCACCTGGCCCTCCACTGGCACACGCAATATGTACTAGACATCATGAAGCATAATCGTCATCTTGCCAAACAAAAGGTGGAATGTGTTCGTGTCGGGCTATCACCGCTCTATGAACGCACACACCAACGAATGATCAATGTGGTTGTACATGGTCACCGAGAGGTGTGCCAACTCGGTCCCATCGAGCATCCACTGCAACTCCTCCGACATGTTCCTGTATGCCTGCATCAACCTGTGACACACAGTAGACCTGTTTTGGCACTTCGGTATGCCCCTCATCTCGCCCTCCCACATGCGAGACGCAACGTGTCTGAGGAAGCTTGGGATAATCGAACCATCGGCGGGGCCACCTGGCACTGGCCCAGCAATTAATCAGCTATCATCAGTTAATGTTTTCAACCGCTTGCTAATCCTTGAAAATATTGTATATAAACCAAATTAACAAAATTAATAATTTAATACATATCAGCTGCTAAATGTGCAATGAATATACCCGATGTCGATCTCGTGCTCACGAATCAACCTCCTCTGCCCTGCCTCACCCGAATATATCTCAAGACAGATTCCTCCCCGGTGAAGTCATTAGAGTACTCCGCTTCCCCTCCCCCAAAATCAGGTTGTTCTGTCTTGGGATCCACCTTGTTCGTTGCCTCTCCAGCCTCTTCTACCGCTTGCTGCCCCTCTCTCGCCTGTTGTCCCTGCTCAGCACGCTTCCGCAGCCTCTCCTCCTTCCTCTCCCTCCACACAGATGCAATCACACCATGTGTCCTAGTGTGTCGTGCCCCTGACCCGCTTGCAGAACTCCTCTCCCTCAGCTCCTGTAATAAATAATAACAATTACAAATAAGACAATTTAAATTCAAAATTCCTAAAATCAAACAACATTTCATACCTACTATTTTCATGTAATTCATGCCTACTGAACGACATTTACTCGCTACTTTCATGAGAAGTAATAATTCGCATTTGCTTAAACCAAATATATCCAGGCATTACACAACATACTATTTATGAAAACAGAGCAATAAACACAAAAAAATACAAAAAAAGGGATGAAAAAAGGGTAAAAAAGGGGCGTCTTGGATGCCCCTAGGAGCCACCTAGCTCCACGACTGGACGGTCTTGAGAGGCGAGGAAATCATTTTCATCACCTTTGTAGTCACTTGCATTTAGTTTGATTGTTAAGAGTATAATATAACATCAATATAAGATTAGTCGGATGGAGTGATAATGGTTAAAAAAGTTTAGATGGAATGGTAGAAGTTGCGCATGGAAAGTAAATTCGAGCAATATTTTTATACACTTAGTAGGATGCGACAAAACAAATTTTATCAACTTGCAGTGATTCTTTTATAGCATAGAAATTCTGGGTGAGTTGTAAATATTTAAGGATTAGGGCTCATATTGAACTGGACCTAACCTGAATTAAATGGATTGTGTTTTGGAGGAGTATAAACCATCAACTCTATCCAACCTTAATATTATAACAAGGAATCAGAATCTTACATCATTGATAAGAATAACTTACACTCAGACAAAGACAAATAGGCAAGTACACATAATTAACAATTTCTTATTTTATTTATTTATTTTTAAAAGTGTTTCTATTATGTGTTGCTTTGACTTGCCTTGGTGTTTTTTTGTTGAATCAACAAAAATAAATAATTAATTAATTTGGAATTTGGAAGGCGTGCTAAGACAGAGCTTAGCCAACAATTAAGGCTTTAGTTTTGCGCCCGTCAAATAAAAATGTGTTGACCGGTCAAGATTGAAAAACCAAAGAGGAACCACTGCTAGTAGTAGTCAAGAGACTAATCAGATACTAATAATGATGTGCACACGTAGGGGTAATTTCATTTTTGATCTTAGAACTAGCCTCAATCCAATTTTGATTCCATATGATTTGATGGTCCAATTTTAATTTCAAATTATTCAATTTGAATCCCAATTTGGTTGGAAAAGTTATTTACTATTCATTATAACGGTCAATGCATAATTGATATATGTTATCCCAAAAAATGCAAGACCTGAAAAAAGAAATCAAAATAATGGCACTAACCAAAATGGCTTGTCAAGAGGGTCAAATGGGACAGAAAAGGAGGTTGAGGCCTTAAGGACTTGGATTATCCCACAAAGGGGATAAATTTGCATGTAAGGACAGTAAAGGCTGTTGAGGACCGATGAAAGCTACTCAGGAGGCTAATTTGCAAGAGGCCTATGGAGGACACCTCCTTTGCAGTTTGCTCTGCCTAGCTAGACCCTAAATTCCCAACGGAGGCTCTAACTCGCGGATCAACCTTAGCCTCAACCATGGTGCAAGAGCAACTCATTGCCACCCCCAATCTACAACTCCAATATGATATTCACCTCCTCTCGTGGTAAAGTGGACTTAAATAGACAAAGAGATAGTCTATAGGCCGAGACCACTTGATGTTATGGAAAGATGGGCCAGATTGGCCTAATAGGCTGAGATACATGGGGGTCGACCCAAATCACTACAAGGACGCTAAGTTGAATGCAAAGGTATTTGGGACCTCTGAAAAGACAGGATGAATCAGCCATAAGAACATGTTGTAACAAAGGTCGTACAATCTCATGTCAAAACAGGCCCAAAACATATGGAGGCTAGGCTCGAATCATCACAAAAGGGTCAACTGTAGAGGCAAAACAGGGAGGACTAGAAGATAATGGGCCCGAAATGTAACCCCCAAGTTTAAGAGTGGACTGAAGTTTTTTTTAAACAACTTTTGAGTAGCGGCCCAAGCCTAAGCCCATCTAAGTAGAAAGATGGACCGAAGGCCCGGTGGACTCTATTTATACTCCTTTTGCAAGGTTGAGATGGGAGATTCTCATTGTAGTTTTTTTGTGCAGCCGTTTTTCCTCTCTAGAAGCACTCTGGTAGTGGGAGGTTCAAATACAATCACATAGATAAGAAATATTTGATTGTTACTCATATTTGCGTATTATTGTTCTTAAATCATTGGAAAATCTATTTGTCGCCTAAAACCAATCCATAGTTTGGGAAGAATCGTGTTACATATAGGGGATGTTTTGGAGGTTGATTTACAATTTCTAGGGCATTGAAGGGGTTCAACATCATTGATTAAGGTAAAGGTTTAATTTTTTTTAAAGAAAAGATTAAGGTAAATGTTTAGATTTTTGTATCAATTTTCATACTTCAGTTTGTGCCAGATAGGGCTGCGTCTTTTTTGTTTCTATGATCTAATCCCTTTGGATCTGAGGATAAGCCTTATATTTTTAAAAATCTCCTTACATTAGCGTTTCGATGGTATGTGATAAATAATTTTTTAGTGTCGTTTGTTTTCTCAATTGTCTTGTGAAAGTTTGTGTCACTATGAACCCACTTGCCTGGCGGCAATTTATTTGAAGGTATTTTTGAAGTCTTTCCTCTGAGAGTTCGATTTTGTGTCTTTCTGTGAATTTGTAGTTGACTCGTAGAGCTTTCTGATAAGATGTCTTGGGGGTCAATTAGAATTCATTTGATATCCCTAACATTCTGATAAAATAATTCCCCATTCTTGAGTCAAATATGAAAATTTGAATTGTTATCATGAATGCAATATCATACAGCTAGTTCCCTTGGGAGTCGTCGTACGATATCAGGCTACAATAAGTTCCATTTATTCATTTATATTATTGTTTTGAATTTTTTAATAGCAATATCATGATTTTGAGAGTATGTGACTTTGATGGTAAGATTAGTTTTGTTACTGATATTATCGTAAATATGTAAAACTATTATTATTGAACATGTACTAGTATGTGATTTTGGCAAGCCTTATGGATGTGCTAGTGTGTGGTTTTAGCAAGCCTACGCAGGTGAGAGCACGAGGGTTGAGGAGGCCGGGTTGCCCCGGGCTGCAAGGTTGGCTGATGGACAAGCTGTGGGTTGCGAAGAAATTAAAAGGGTACATGAAGATAGAGACTTGCATTTTTAACTTTTGAAGGGAAGATGCCAACAACGGCGCCACAAGAATTTGGTACATCAGAGAAGACAAATTTTGGACTGGTTGTGGGTTGGGCCTTATTTAAATTTGGGCTTAAATAGATATTTAGATTATGTAGTGAAAATTAAAAATAATTTGTATATCAACACTACTTTTCTTTTCCTTTTTTTTTTTCATCTCAAATTCAATTTATCATTATTGCTTTTTGGATTTAATTAAAAAGGAAAGTATGCTCTTGTTGTTCATATAATTATTCGTATAGAATTAATTTTTTTTCACTTATTATTTTTAAATTTATTAAAACATTTTATTTTTATTGGAAGGGAACTGTTTGTGATCATATCAATTAATTATTTCATTTTTATTATTTAGAATTTTATGACGAAAACATTATTTTCATCGATTCCAAATTTAAAAAATATTAATTTTTTCTTTTTATTACTAATTATTAAATTTTAAAAAAGCTACTTATGGCCAACCTAGCATGCTTTAGTCCTGAAAACTCATTTTCTAATCTTGATTATAAATTGTTGACTCATCTTGCTGGG
>MAYD01763051.1:0-13645 GCA_001909325.1 Ruellia speciosa
GTGTCATCTTGGCCTTCGGAGTTGGGATTTCATCCACTTAAAGTAAACACATTTTTGGTACAAAATTTGACAATTCTTTTAAAAAAAGTGTAAATAAATAAATATTTTTTATTTTTATTTTTTTGGCATGCACTATATAGCTTCCTGCGGATAGGATAGCTGAATAGCGTGTTGTTGAACTTATTGTATGGGAAACTAAAAAATATGGAAGTGAATCCTATAGAAAAATATCAAAGTTTGATCTAAAGAATAATTTATCTTGAGCTCAAATTTTACGATTTACGTTTGCTATTCAAACTATGGTTAATGATAATAGAACTATACTAGTGTGTTATATAATTTAATTTTTTAAATATGTTTAGTAATAATATTTTTTAATTAAGTGAAATTAAAATATTTTATGAGATAAATTATTACTTATAAAATTTTTATTATATTATTAAAAATTTATAAGTTATTTCAGAATTTTAAATATTACACATTAACTTAAATTGTACCAGCTCATTCCTTCCGTTTTATCTTCTTTAGGGTATCTGCAATGGGAGTTGCTCCCGCATGGAGCAACCCCCACATAAATTCAGTCACTTGTCTCATTTGGGACAATTGATTATCTCTAATTGTTTATTCTCTACATTTAAGAGGAGCATCCCCAAAATGAGGTTGCTCATCCAAGAACCCACAAAAGGGGTTGCTCATCTTAAATCCAGAGGAGAAACAATAAAATATAATCACTTGTCCCATTTGGTATAGGTGTCTGAATTTATTTATTTATCTTTAAACCATATTAATTTTAAATATAAAGAAAATGCTAATGTAGGGATTGCTCCATGCGTAAGCAAACCCCATTGCATATGGCCCTTATACTCTACAGTGTGGATAACCACTTTCAAATACGATATACTACCTCCGTTTTTTTTCAATTGATACAGTTTAACTTTTACACTGTTCACACACTATAGTTCGACTATCATTAATGACTTATATTTAAGAAAAAATATAGTCATGTGGGGTCTTGTTAGATTCGTCTTAATGTATATTTTCAAAATACCAACTTTATATATTTTTTATCTATCGATAATTAACGATATTAATGGTTGAAATTGTGCGTTGATAAATACGCAGAGATAAATGTTGCAATTAAAAAGAAATAGAGGTAGTACCAAAAAAATTGAAACTAAAATCTTTTATATAGATACTCATGAAGTTCTGAGTAAAATACATTACAGATTTGTACCTATAATTTTGAAAAATTTTGCACAAAAGATGAATGATAGAAAAATACTATATGTATATATATATTAGAAATAAGTCTGGAGCTGTATTTACGAACCAATCGATGATACCATTGGATATCTTTGTTATAATTCTTGTGGGGTTATGAAGCACTAATAATTCCAAAAATGCATCCATGGAGCCCGAAAATATGGGTTATGGGCCCAAAGTATGAGGCTGATATTATTTGTTTATGGACATAGGCTCCAAAAATATGGGCAATGGGAAACTGTCCGGAGAACATATTTCTGAGTTGCTTTGTAGGTAGGACTGGCATCGGGATGGATCTGGGGTGTTGATTGCTATCCTTGCCACTCGCCCCATTAAGACATAGAAGTCACCCGTCTCGGCTGGAGGACGGGTGCTCATGGATGGCCCTGTTTTAAAAATAAAAATATATATACTAGTATATTTTTAAAATTTTAAATTAATAATTATATAAAATTTTATTAAATTAATAATAATAATAAATAACATATAATAAATGATATCAAATAATACTACAAAATGTAAAAATATAATAAAATATATATTATTATATATTATTAATAAAAATAAAAAAAAAAAATTAAAGAAAGTGGGACGGGCCAGGGCGGGGGATGGGCGGCAGGGCGGTGAATAGTCTCCCCACCACCCACCCCGACGGATACCCGACCATTCCTATGTGTGTGATGCTACCATGCTCTGGCCGCTGGGTGTAACATCTCACATTCTCCCCACACCAAAGGATATTTCAAGGCAGGCTTTTTAGAGGGAATATGATGCTGCCATGCTGGGTGTTATTTTGAGTATGCATTGTTGGGATACAAATGCTGGTGGGTACTGGGTACAGGCGCCTCTCAAGCTTCAACTCAAGAGTCCAGTTCATACACTCCCTCTACACTATTTTACTTGATTACACTATTGATAAGGCCTATCAAGTATCAACATGCTTCATTTACAAATGATCTGGTGAGCAAAAGGGCAGAACCATTCACACTTCTAAGAACAACCAACCTGGAATCCACGTATGTCCCGCACACAATTTTCGACAGATCAAACAGCTCAGGTGGCAGCTGCAGCCTCACTTCTCGCACAACATTTTTTGCAGTCTCAACTTCTCTGCCCAAAGGCTCATCCAAACTCATTGTCACCTCAGCATCAGTTGAGATTAGTTTAGCAACAGGAAGACTAGATGGGAATTCCTTTATGGGAAGGATTTTTCGCCATTTCTTGCTGGAGAGCTTCTCCATGACAGAATCCCAAACATCCTGTGTGGCCGAATCAATTCTCGGGGTGGCTTCTTTCTGCATGTATAGTCTCCTCCCAGCTCTGAGCTTGAAGAGGGATTTCACCTGCAATTTCCCTGCTGTTCCTGCTTTATCATGGGCCCAATCCTGACCCGGCATCACCCTGAAGCTTATGCTCGATTCTATGGAGAAAGTCGCATGGGGCTTTGAGAGCTTGGATATTTTTAGCTGCACTTCACCAATGAGGACTCGAGTTGAAGATTGTCGTAGAGTCAGTCCTACATGTTGGCCCGTGCTGTATAGAAGGCGCCAATTGCCAGGAAGTAAATCTAGCCAATGCTGAATAGCGAAAACAAGGTTTAAATGCTAGTAAATTGAGTTCAAATTCCGAGCCCTAGTCCATCAATTAGAGAATGACATGTATTTATTCATTTAAAAAATTAAATCATACCCTAAAATATTTACCAACTTACAGTAATATATTGTCACGAAAACGGTATTAAAATATAAAATAAATATGCACATATGACACTCTCCTATTGGTGGAATAGAGCAGGGCTAGGGATGCCATGAGTAGCCAATATAAGCAGAAACTGAAGTAACTAAAGTTCTATTACCCTTGGTTTGGAATGAGGGTTTAACATCTCCATTAGCTCGATGAAATGTGCAATTCTTCGACGCTGAAATATACAAAAAGATAGAAGGGGAAGAAAGGTCACTAATACTGTAAAGGAGAAATTTTCAACATGGCTTTCAAACATATGAACTGAGGACTTAAATTGACAAGAAGCACCATAACTGTCAACTAGAATATTTATATAAACAGATTGGAATTTTCCTTGGATGTCATTTAGGCTATCAGGTGATTTTAGTTTTGAATTGACATGAAAAGAGAAAATTGCACAACACCTGTTGCCTTCCGTAGATATATTCTTCTATAATACGAACAGTAGTTGAACCCAGGCTCCATCTGATCATGTCCATTTTCGGGTCTACACGCCATCTTGGTCCACAGAGGAATGGATGCCTCAGTGCATCTAAGCAACTGTGGAAGCACAAAATTTGAATTCATTGATATGGAGAGTCAGGGTAAGTGACTAGTGTTCCAGGTGCATTGTACTCAGCAAATAAGTTTTAGCTCAAATAAGATATCCTTAATTTGTGACCTGTTTATTTAGGAAACCACCTACTTTATTCTCTGGGACGGTTTTGTTGCAAGAAGTAGTGAGAGCAAGTTCCAACCAGCTCCCCAGTTTCTATCAAGTATCTGCAAGAAGTTAGCATCAATAAAGCTTGCTGTATTGGGATGAGAAGCAGAATGAATGAATAGGTATAGGTGGATAAGAAAATATCAACTTACTTGAAATCCCAAATTTTCAGGAGAGGAGGTTCGACCAACAATATGCATCAGAAACTCACGCAAGCATGAAGGGTCATTTCCCTGAAAGTCCCAGAATTAAAATAGAAAAGAAAAGCAGATGATATTATACTTTAGAATCAAATGATCCTGGCTCAGGACACCACATGGATTGAGAAGAAATTACCTTGGAAAGGAATGCTTTGAACTTGGCAAAAATTGTTGGATCCATGAGCTCCCTCAGGACCATTTTAGACATAATAAATCCAACACATCTAGCACATGCCATTGAACAAGTATGATTTTATGAAAGGCTTGTCATAAATCAATGTAAGAAAAATATTGCTGAGTGAATAGGGTACCTCATATCAAATGCAATCATCATCTTTCGCCTAACGTAGTAGCTTTCCAATTTGTTATCTGGGTTGCAATCATGAAAATCGGTTGCATTTCCCAATATGCCAACCTAAAGTGGCAGAGGCAAACATAAGAACAAAGAAGGGAGGCCTTACATCAGTCTTAAGTTCTCCATCTTCAAGGATGAAATGTAGAACAGTTAAAACATTGTAATGTGCATGACTTAATTAGCTTACAAATTATGATAACTAATAGTTACTACCTTGATATGCCCGTCTACTGGGCTAATATGCAAATTTTTAAGTTTCAACTCTGTATGCGCAAGTCCATGGCTGTGTAAATAATTTACCTGGTATAACCAACAAAGATTGAAAGCAGCATGAATAATCAATTCTAATCACACAAAAATGTGTTTTACATGGCATGAATGGGACAAAAATATATGGGGGAAAAATCATACTCCAATCAACAGATCTCGCATTAAAATTCGAATAAGGCGTAATTGGCGAGAAACAGCAGGCCCTCCCACTGTATCATCCCCAACTTTCCTCGCAGATTCCTCATCCAACGCAAGAGTAGCTTCAAGAGTTGGAAGCCAGTCTGATTGTTGAAGCCAATGTCTCAAAGAATAACTACCATGATACTGCATATGCAAAATTTCAGATACTCACAGTCAATTATATACTCATCCAAAAACCTAGAAGACATCAGAGAGAAAAATCACATCTTCAGATCAATTTAACTAAAGAAAAATGGAGATGGTTATACTAGGCAAGCCAAAAATTGATTTCAGAGAATGCAACGTACTCCATGAACTAGAATAAATGAACCACTGTCATCGGTTGTGGATGAGCACACATAGCCATGCACTTGCATTGAATAAGAATGGTACATTAGCCTCCGACCGGCCAGCCTTTTCAACACCTAGAACAGGAATCCATAAGAAACTAGTACTACAAGCACACTAGTAGTATCACTATCACCACAGCATACCTCTATTGCCCTTCTTCCCCTTCGCTTAGCCTGAGTAGTAATAAGCCGC
Source organism: Ruellia speciosa (assembly GCA_001909325.1). NCBI lineage: Eukaryota > Viridiplantae > Streptophyta > Magnoliopsida > Lamiales > Acanthaceae > Ruellia > Ruellia speciosa. Next base: position 5,258 of record MAYD01763051.1, read on the forward strand.
CGAAGCACAACCCTTGTGTTAAATAGGGGACTGCATTATCTAGAAAGAATCTAGTATTACAAATTTTCAAATCCCTTCATGTTATGTGATGCACAACCAACCAACCGAATCCATAAATCAAAACAAACCTACTAGCTTCTTTCACAGTGGCTTCATACACTACCTCATCGCCCTGTATCACAGATCAAACAAAGCATATCACCATAACCTACACTGTACCATCATCGATCATCAATAAAGAATCATAAAGCATCATTTTCCCAATTTTTTAGACGTACCCTATCTCCAAGGCTAATGCTAACACGATCATGAACCATAAATTCCGACATCTTAAACTTTATCACATGGCTTAGATCATCATCCTCCGAGCAACTCACACCGGCATTCTCCAAAGATTCCAATTCATGAACATTTTCCCTCGAAGCAAAGCATCTTATACTCCTACGATTTCTGATGCCACTATCCCTTGAAACTACAAGTAAACTTCCTCGTTGAGTCGACAAATTGCTACAATTCACTAATTTCAGAATCGGCGCATCGACAAAATCAAACGATGGCCTTGAGGTTATTCCAATTCCAAGAGGCATCGCCATCGGCAATCTAGAAAAGATCAACTCAATAATCGATTTGATTCCTCTGCACAACAACAAACTGAATTAACACTGAATCTCCACAACTAATAGTCTAAACAATTATTCTACCGAATTCCTGAAGCTCCACAGATTTCCACAATGAATCTAAAGTCAAAAATCAAATCAATCAAAAAATTGACAGAAAAACTAACACAATTTAATACTACGGTCTATATACTACCACCAGGTCACGCATTTCAGGGAAAAAAAAAAAAAAGGTATTTTGCTTGAATTAATCGAGAACAGGGCAGTTAGTTACCAGAATGAAGATTGAGGAGAAATTGGAATAATCGTCGGCGACGAGGACGAGTCTTGATAATTAAATAGGGAAGGAGCGTACGCAGGTTGCGTGTAGAAAAGCGGTTGGAGCGTTGCGGCATGAGTCGTCCGCATGACTACGTCTGCCTTCCTGCCTTCAATTTCGCTAGAGGAGAAATATCTATTCTTCTACTGTAACTGCACCGCATTGTACTGTCTTAACCGTAGGCGAAATTCCCCATACTAAAAAACAATTGCTGTTTAATTATTGCTGTTTCCTCCAATAATATAATTAATAGATCATGAATAATTTGTGGATTTTTTTTTTTGTTACATCAGGTTTAGAAGGTCAACTTTCGTAAATAGAGTGAACTGAGCAGCAGTTGAGGAGTCCACGGACCCGTGTCGTAGGCTTCTCCGGTGAACTATCAAGACCTGAATTTTTGTGGTAAGGTAATGCACAAAAAATTCATTCATTTAATTTAATGTCGGTATTTAAGAAAAATAAAATGATTATTTTGCAATATACAAAAATTAAAAATTATAGTTATTTTTAGAAATGGAGGGAGTATTTATTCATTTACACCAACCGTGATCAATGGACTATTGATGACCTAAATTTTGTTGTGAGATAATGCATGGTTTAACATTTTTTTTTATTTTTTTCATACCAATGGAGCCTCATTATGAGTAATTCGATTGATGAACTGCTTTCTTTGTTTTGTTAATGGTGATTGATAGGCAGCAATTTTAGAGTTAAAGAAAGAAGGAAAAAAAAAAAACTCAAAGAAATGAGTGGTGCTTATTATCCGTTTTCCAAAGAATAGCAACGCATGATGTGAAATAATCGTTGTGATTTATTACATTACAGAGAGCCTGAAAACTAGCGAGGCTGCTATTTTGTGGCAGTGTATTCCTAGTGAATAAATTAGAGTGAGTGAGCTAAATGGGGAGGTTGTTCCCTCGCAACTGGGGAATAGTTAGAATGGATTTGCGTTGGAAGAAGCAGCAAATGTATCATACTTGTGTTGTTTGTTGCCTAGTTCATGAATTTGCGGCAATTTGGGGCTTTACAGCTGCAGGGGACCTTGAATTCGTCAGGCTCGTCAGGATCGAACAAGTAATCATACCTGTCATAGAAAGAACTCATTAGATATCTGGTTACTCAGTTCCATCATATTTCTATGTATCTGTTTACACAAGGTGGAGATGGGTGGGGGGAGGGAGAGAGAGAGGGTGTACGTTAGTTCATCACCAGCAGGAACATTTGCCTTGGCAATGAGAACGATTCGACTTTCATCATGGCCTACACTCATGATCCTTGCGTAGCAGTTAGGCATACACTGGCCATACAAGGAAACAATAATTACGATCAGCAGCAGCAACATCAACTGATCCAACTTCCAAGATATTCGGAATGCTCAAGCATATTTAATTTCATCATGCGAATGTCTTCCCATTCCCGACTCCAATTCACACAGTGCACAATAGATAGGATGAAAAAGTCGTAATATTCTTGACAGTACTTACAGAATGGTTGATCAACCGAGCAATATTTCCTGCATCTGTAGCATCCACTACGACTTCTTCACTGATTTTGAATAGCTGAGCAGAAAAATTTAGGACTTTAGATTGACTCTAGTGTTTTTCTTTTTCCTTTTTAACCTTGTGTTGTTGAGGTGGGGGGGTCGTGCATAAATTAAATTTAGAAAGAATGATCTCACATAACAGTCTTTGCCCTCTATTCGATAGCGTGCCTCCCTAAGATCTGCAACACTGCGTCTAACCTGCTCACCACGATATTCAACAACCTGACCATAAAAGATTGAGAGATTAGATAGTTAGCACTGAATGAATTTTCTTACTTGTTTGTGACTCTGGCTTAAAATTGCTATTGATTGATAACCACTTAAATGTATACCATTTCTCCTTCTAGGATGTTCCGACGTGCAAACAGGCCCCACCCATGTATTTCAGATCTGCCAAAGCACACTTTATCCTTTTCGGTTTTCTGAATTCAAAGATGGACATCAAAGTCAGATTAAGCAGCAACAGATAACTACAGGGCATCAGTGATATATATATATATATATATATATATATATATTAATTACCTGTAAATGGTGAAGTCGTTCTCTAAAGGTAGAAAAAGCCTTCGGCTTCTCTTGTTTCTGCTAGACAGAAAAGGGTACATGATTATTGACCAGCTAAAGGATCTGAATAGTCTTAAGTTTCGAATCAAGTTGAGAGCACAAACTCGATTGGCAATCAAGCTTTGTATTGTGCTCATGTTATGATGTCGAGGTCCCATGATTTGGTGGACGATTGCCTCCTGTCTTCTCTGATGGCAGAGCAACAACACATCGGTGAGAGTTGATAACAAATTAAGAGGCTGTAAAAACCACAATCAATTCACCAGAAGAGTTTCCATCTGTCAGCATATGATCTCAATATGCCATATGACATTCTGCTTTTCACCAACCTTTTTTGTTCTTTTGAAGGCACGACATCTAGCAGCAGAGAATGGATCCACCTCATCTGTATCTAACAGAGGAGGTTCCTCAAGTTTCAACCTGTTCGTTGAGATTAGCCTCGCACCCATGTGCCTTTTGTTTTGAAGCAGGCTTTTGGCTGAGATAGTCCCTTTGGGAGTCTCCATGATCAGAACCGTATCTGGATTCGGAACCCTGCACAAAAACAGAGTTGGGGAAGTTATCAATGATGCATTCTATCTCCACACCAGCATTCAAAAGAAGCAAGAGAAGGAAACGGCAAAGTGAGGACAGCAAGCAGGACCTGTGATAGGCACAGTATGAAACCATTTTCGTAATCTGTTTCCCATTCTTTTCCAGGCAATGCAACTGCATTTTTTTTACAAACAAGTGTCAGTTATAAGCATTGAACCCACAAAGATGTGATATACAAAACAATTGAATGAAATATCAATATTTGGATTTCAATTTAAGCATATAGTCAAATTCGAATTCAATGAACTTAAAATGAGGCCCGCCTTCAAGAACTTGATTGACGATAAGGGCAATAAACAGTAATCTCACCTCCATGCGGTACCCCGCTCTTGATGCACACATAGCATGGTAATAGGTGGAGCACTTGCAACACTGTGTACAGGAACCATGAATCTGTTTGCAGACTACACAAATCTGACATGTAAAAGAAAGAAATTAAAGAAGCAACCAAGTAAGAATGGCATATGATCCCTTAATGCAGTTGAGCAACAGAATTGACAATATTCTCTTCAGCCAGGACAGTTCAAATTAATTGAATGAAATATAAGAGAAGATATGAACCAACTAAATGAGTCAACAACAAAAGGAGTACCTTTATAAATGCGCTGGAGGGGATTCTCAATATTCCAAGGGCTGGTTCCATCTTTTCGTCGCTTGCAAAAGAAACCTGGGGTTGAAACCAAGCACAGGTAACATGAACCCATAATGGCGCAACATTCGTAGGCTTCAATGCACCCCCTAAACATCCCAACACACAAGTTTAAATTATATGGTGTTATAGAACAAGATGGTCGATTACTTGTGATATATAAAACATCCATGCCTTTGACAGGACAGAGGCAACATTCCCGTTCAATATCAGGTGTCTCACAGGCCCTACAGACCCACGAAGTGAAATCGCGAACATTCCTTGCACCATAGCATTCTTGATGGACAGCAATTTGACATCTGAAAAAAGCAATGGAAAGTCACCAATTACAAATACTTCAGCTTGAGTATATATAAACTTCTTCAATATATATATATATATATATATGAGATTGGCGACAAACACAACTTAAAAGTCTCAAGTAGCATATAACCTTTTGCATTTTGATGGAAATGAAACAAAACTTAGTTGGTCTGAAAATACCTAATGCAAATGATGATTTTGTTGAAGTCCCAATCTTCGACCCATCGACATACTGCACATCTCTCTGTTGTCCACTTGGCATAAACAGGTTCATAATGTTCTATCGCATAAAAAAAATGCTGCACGAGTTAATTTTAAAAACTGTGCAGCTGTAGATACTGTAAATTGAAGCATCTCAGAAGATTTAATTATCAAGGCTATTGACCGCACCTTGCAGAAAGTTAAGCAATTTTTGTTTTCGCTCTTTGAGCGAACGGCGTTTGGCAGATTTAGCTGGAATAAGACTACGTTCATGATACTCTGCCATCTGTAGCATCTGTCAGTGCAGAAAAGAAAATATTTTGGAATCAATGAATTCAAATCATGTAAGCACAAAAAGGTGAATTACATATAAAGCAAAACATCTTCCATGAGCAATATGCTGATTTCTGTCACACACACTCTGTGAAAATGGAATAACAGATAAGCTTCAAAACAGACCCATTGTTCAAGAGACATCAAGGAACCTTTCACCCGGACACTTGACTTCCAGTTTTTAGTTTTGGAGCCCGTGTGCCGTTCCCATTCACTGAGCGCCTGCTTTTCCAGACCACAAGACCCACACTTGCAAATAACTCTGCAACATGTAAAAACCAGATTATTGCTAACATCAAATTGACTTACACATTGAAAAATGGCAGTATGACTAAACAGAAATAATTAATTCTTACAAATGAAGACTTGGAAAATAAATTCCCTCCACACCGAAGCACAAAACGGAGACCTTGTCAGGCAAAGCAAATTCGTCTTTCTTTTTGTTATTTCTGTATCAAGAAATATATTTCACAATTTTGGAAGCTGCAAAGCAGTTATGCCAAAATACATATGAGCATTTCAAGCAAATAGGCGCCAGAACTTACTTAGCTTTAACTGGTAAAGTTTCTGAATCAGATAGTTCAAAGTTAAACCTAGCTTTGCACTCGGGACAGTAATAGTTGCTTGTTCCCAGATCCTAAAACCAAAGGAAATAAGGTTATTCCTGTAGTCAATAAATCAGTTTCAACAATGTAATGGAAGTAATGTATTAGATAGTTAGGCATGGAATAACCTTGAAATTGTTTTTAGAGAAATTGTCACATTCTGCATGGACCCAAACTTTACAACCATTACACCGCACCTAATTTTCAAGTAAAAGGACAAATTAGGATAACAGTCATATATCCAGCTAAACTGAAAGAAACTCCCAAAGGCTTTAATATGGCTTACCCATGTTCCATTGTCCAATTGGTTCCGGATCTTTTTACATATGCCACAATAGTGCTTTATTTTTCTCAACTGAAACAAACAATGTATCATAATAAAGTTCAAGAAACTGTCAGAAAGGATAACTTTGGAGGAAGACTTAAGAATGTAGATAGGCAGAACAAAAAACAAACCCTGGCGCAAGCAGGACACAAACGGTTGGCAGCAGCAGATGAATCACTCGATTTCCTTGACCAGTTAGGTGCAACACTCAGGCCACAGCCTTCACAAGTTTGCAATCCTTTCTTCACATGTGTATCCTGCTAGAACAAAACAATGGTTCTTAATTCCACATCAATAAGGCAAATACGTTAGCAGCAAATCTTTGTATTCACAAATATACACTTGTAAAACAAATTGCATGCATCTTCGAATCTATCACTAAAGTTGTAATTGATCTTATGAATTCTCTAGACCAGAAAATTGCCTTGGGATCAGTGGTGAGACACCCCTCTTACAACAATTCTAGCAAAAATCTTTAAATAAGCAACAATAATTAACTCACCTGTTCTACAGAATTGCTGCATTGATCCGGATTTGAATCAGAGACTTCAAGGACCCCTCTTGTAAGAGAATGAAGATAGTCCAATTTGCCAGCAGCTGCATTAATTTCAACCATCAGCATTTCGTTGAATCCACTTTCCGCTAAAAATGCCTCCTCTATGGCAGATCGAAGATCACTAGGTTTGCTGTCATTCAGTTCATTCTGCCCCTGAAACCTGGACCAATAGATTTTTTGGCACAACTTCTCACATAAATAAGAAGGCAAATGAATCCCAACAAAAGTAACAGAAATCACTTTTAGATAAGGCACCTGTCTACATAGTCTATAAAAGGAAATATCATCCCACTTTTAATCCACGCATAATCCTGCCCATAAAGAAACCATATTCAACACCACCCGACAGGACAAAACATCCTCTGTTAGATATCAAATCAAGAAAAGACAACAACTAGTCACTTTTTTTACCCTTTGTGTTCCGTTTCCAGAATAACCAAAGAACATTACACAAACTGTGCCAGCCATTCGGAAGTTGAAAACCTGCAGGGGAACCTGTGATTCCTGGTTAAGCACAATCGCTGGCCAAGCAGGACAATTCCTTGCAGATATCGCCCACACTATATCGCCCGCAGCAAAATTCTGGCAGCTATACAGTCTATCAACTCCACTTACTTTTAGGCAATAGTCATCCAACTGCTCCCGCAATGCCCTTGCATTTCGCGAACCTTTGTACTTCTTGTAGGCACAACTTCTCAATCCATCCCTCAGCTCTGCTATCTCATCCTCCGACAATGGCGAAAACTTAGTCTTCTCCACATTCCTCTTTCTAACGGTGCAATTGCCACGAATTTTCTGTGTTCTATCCTTATCCTTATCCTTAACTGGTACATACTCTGCATCTAAATCAGAGTCCCTCTCTGCATCCTTACCAGCATTCTTCTCCTTCTTCCAGTTATCAAGAATGGAGTCATTGAATCGTGAAGGCAGTACCTGCACCCTCCCCCGTGATGTCCTGACCAGCGGCGGCCGCGGGGTTTCCTTCAATTCCGGCTGTGTAGGACTCGACTTCGAAGCTGCGCTGCCTTCGACTTCGGAAATGGAGAGGAATTTCTTAATTCCGTAGCCGTTGAATGGAATTAAACTGGCGGCGGCCTTCCCGAGGAGATGGATAGGGTAATAGCCGTTGGCGATTTTCCGTTTCTTCCGCCTCCTCGCCGCCGCCGAAGAGTCATCGCCGTCGTCGCCTGCCGGGTCTCCGGAGACTCTCCATTTCAGAATCGGCATTGCCGTTTTCAACTTCCGCTTTATAATCATCCTCCTCCTCAACAACACCAAATTCACTCAACCCAAAACCCTAATCACGATTCCAACTCCCCCAACACAGCTCACAAAATTCCACACAACAGTCAAAGCCGACGAAATTCCCTCACCGCAATTAACTTGAATTCGACTGCAATAACGAAAATTGAGAAGAAATTGGCGCTTCCCCTTGAAGAAAACCACGATTTGTCGACGCCCCAATTGAAGTACTCCACAGAATAGGGATCTCTGTTTTAAATAACTTCGCTGCGACTCTTATTTGAGAGAGAGAGAGAGAGAAATAAAGAGATACCCCAAATCCAATTTTTATATGCACATATAGATACACAAATCTGTATGGAATATAGCCTGCCTTGTTTATATAACTATCATCGAACGGCAATAAATAATTAAAGCAAAGGAAAGATTGGATTTTTATTTTTTAGCGTGGCAGGTTTCCTAATTCTTGTAGTAAAAATTCAGCAATGGAACCTGGTACACCCAGATAAGGTTGTCTGAATTCCCATTATTATTATT
>MAYD01763064.1:0-16910 GCA_001909325.1 Ruellia speciosa
TCCCTTTGCTTTTCTTTTTATAGATCCTCCTGGAGGCGCAGCTGCACGTTAGGGGTTATTGGGTGAGAGTGGACGTAGCATAGGATGCATATTATATGTTTGGATTGACACCGTTTTGACTCATGACTATTATCACTGTGGATTTCGTATGGGAGTTGGTTGTTGGATTAGGGCTACGATGCCCGGATATGACTCGATGTTGCACATTGTTGATTATTGCACTGATGGGTACTGGCTGCGATGTTCGCTTTACTTCTTATGTTCCGCATGTTGGGTTTTAAGCAAGTTATCGGTTTGGTTTATCGTTTATTTGGTTTTGTGTTGTCTGTTTTCCAGCCTTGTACCGATGACTCTAAACTAACTGGTCACTAGTTTGGACGATTCGGTACGGCAGTAGCGGCTCGAAATGGTCTGAAATTTCGGGTCGTTACAGGCCAGGCGCATGACACGGGGCGCATAAGACGGGGCATGCACACGGGGCGCATGCGCCCCATCGCTGGTATGGGGCGCGTACGCCACCCGGTGTGGGTAGGCGCATGCGCTGACCGGTGCGGGATGGTGCCCGTATGGGGCGTATGCACCCACCGGTGCGGGTTGGCTCTCGTGTGGGGTGCATGCGCCCCATAGCCCGTATGGGGCGCATGCGCCAACCGGTGCGGGTTGGCGCATGTTCAGATCGCGCCCTGCCGGGCGCGATCTGACGTGTGCCCCGTGGCGTCAGTTTTTGAAATTTTTACTTTTTTTTTACGCATTTCGAAGATTATTTTGTCTACGACATGTTTTTCTTCTTTAAAATAAAAAAAATTAGAGTGAATTTGGTGTTGATTGAGAGGTTGAAGAATGAAGAAAGAAATTCAAATTTGAATTTTAAAACTGTAAATGACGTTTTGTTAATTAGGGGGGTCAACGTCTATCGATTCACATATTGAAACGGGTATAAAATTTAGTTATTTTTAACAAAATTTAATTATTCAATATTATCATTATCAAGTCCCTAAATCTAAACATCCTGAACAAACAGGCAAATAATAGCGATTTTTGGTCCAAACGATGAAATTTTAGAAAATTTTAGGTGCCGTTTCTTACCTATCTACGACATAGCATGATTGATGCTAGTGCATTTGCATGGATTATTATTATTATTATTAGATATTTATTACTTTCGCATATTACCCATTCAACTTTTGGTTATTTTTTAAAAACAAAATAGATTGTGGAAAGGATGAGATAAAGTAGCTTACTAAATGGTTCTCAAAAGTATAAATTTATATTTAGAACAAAACTCAATTATTAATATATTATTATTAATTCAAATAATATTCATAAGAAAAAATTAAAATATTGTTACTGTTTTTAATTTACACACATAATCACAACTTGTATCCAGAGTTCATCATGATTAATCAGGTCCAGAGTAATAAATTTAGTGAATCAGCTATAAACTTCCAACATCAACAATTTTACCAAATTTCTTCCTTAACAATCAATTTACTAAAATAAAAATGGAACTTCATTGTTTCACTCCAATGTGTTAAAAACACAGCAGGGTCAGATTTCATAAAATAAATACTAATACACAGATCATATATACACAGAACAGCAGAAGACAAAACAGTGCTGTCCATACGCGTGGTTAGGAAGCTCAAACTGTTCATCGCGTCTGTCTGTATACATATCAAATTTGCAAATTAACAGAGAAGCAGTATGGGAAAATACACAACCTGAGAGGAAAGAAACCTGGTACCTAGCATTCGATGGATCTGTTGTACTGTTGGTTAGTACCTAGTAACGGGAGTCAGTGGACCTAGTCAGGGTTGGTAAACTCGAGCAACATATGAGGCGACCGGTAAATCTTCACTAGTGTCCAGTAAAGGACCTCTTCGACTCCCAGTTCGCCTTCTGCTCTTGCAGCGTATATATCTTCACAGATGGCAATCAACCTGGTCCAATGGAAATGCACATTTCAAATATAAAATGTTCACACACAGAATCAAACACAACAATGAAAAACCTGGTTGAATGGAAAGGTGAAAGGTGCATTTCAAATCTAAAATGTTCAATACAGAATTGCACACAACAATAGACCCTATTGTCCGTCTATACAGGTATAAATCCAGTCCGAGTATTAAGTTGAATACAACTCGACGATTCTAAATATTTAATAAGGATAATAAATATATAAGCACTTTATTTCAAACTAAAACAACATATTATAATCAAACTTTATTTGATTCAGGTAAAAATCAACATAATAGCAATATACCTGTCACAGGAAGGAAGATTCTCGTATGGTATTCTCATTCTCAAGTCCGAACACTGCATTCTAATAAATCGACCGACTGCTAGGACAAATGTGATATACAGACCCCAAATGCTGAATTTGCTGAGGGTATCACCAAGAAATCCTTCTGTAGTTGATCAAACGTGAGATTAACAAATGCAATCGTTATATAAGATCATCTTTCAATATTTGTATGTCGAAGTTCTTATCAATACTTACGTGGGGTTTCCTCAGATACAATGACAGCCATTGGCCCAGACAATCCTCCACAGCCATACGAATTGATATCGTGGAAGGACCACCATCTAGCTGTCCCATTGTGTAAGACAAGATCCGCAGTGACAAGACGTCGTGGGGGTATCTGTTGATTATCAACGAGTGGCCGCTCAAGGAATATGTAAATTAGTTGTATTGCAAGTAGAATCATCATTTATCTTAAATATTTCGCCCTTCTTTCTTGATAGCGGGGGACATGCAACTAAACTAAATCAGCAAAGGCTAACCTCATCTGAGCTTCTTGTCCAGCTAAATAAACAGCTAATATGTATGGTACAAGAGAGAGAGGATTTAAAGACATACCTCTTGCTCAAAGGGTCGGACTTCTCCTGAACCGGTAACCCGAAAATATCTGGGATAAATATTATAAATCCTAAAGCTGCTGAGGGAACCATTCAAAACATCTTGAATTTCTGATGGGTTTGGAAGATCTGATGGAGCAACAAGTTTTTCAAATCTTACCATTTCTTTGCCTTTTGGTCGATCCCTCATAAGTACCCAAGAAAACTTTACATCCATTGTACTATTGTTCAGAGACCAAATAAACTGCTTCTGAACCACATCAGGTACAAGCCAGAGAGTATTGGAATCAGCTTGGCAACAAACGAGCTGAATGTCATCCTCATTATACGAGTCAAAATAGTGATGGGGATCAAGCTCACTGGTATTGACTTTATTCCATGAAATCCTTTGGCAAAGCGTCGTCTGGTAGAAGGTCAACCTGCCGCCTTTTGTCTTGATATCAAACTGAAAACTGGCATCATTGATCGGATTTGCAATGTTTGTTGGATTGCCGCTGCTGTACATCTGTAAGAAAAGGCCAGGCTCAATTACAACCCACAGAAGAAAAATTGTTACAATGTTTATCTATTGCATCGGGAATTTTCTAGTGAACTATAAACTATTCCATGGGAAGTTCGCATTTCACAAAAGAGGGAAAAAAGAATTTTTGAAACAAATTGAAAAAATAAATAGGACACCTTCAAGCACCTAAATGTTCAAAAAAGGGTGTATCACACATTTGAGAGTACCACCAAACGTTCTAGAACTCAATTTCAGCCTTTCTAAAATTTCCAATCATTCCAGAAATAAGCTAACTTCACTTTGATTAAAGTAGAAATTAGATCAAGTTAACTAATGTGATGAGACAAGAAACAGTCTGTTTCCATTTTGCATTAACATTTTGAGATAAGGCATTCCGGAATTTCCACAAGGAAGCTACTAAGGAAATCATTTGCTTATGATATTTGAAGTGCCATCAAAGATGAAAGCAACCATGGAAACATCATTTTGATGGTCAATCAATAAATTTGGCTGCCTAAATGTGCTGAAAGAGTGTGATTTGTTAATTCACATTCAACTTCCAATCACATACATAGAGAGTGCTTAGACTGAATGTATCAGAAAAAAGGAGTAGAGAGGATATGGAAAGGAGGCATATCCGATAGCTGCCATCTCCTACCTAAGACACTTTCAAGGGAGATGCAAAAGGACTCTTGGGAAATGGGAATAGTATTTAAAATATGCATGTAAAAGCACAATACGATATATGGCAAGCATATCCAACAAACAAGCTTAATTTGTAGAAAACTCGTCTAGATTCCAACAAAGATACTAATATGAAGGTAGCAAAGTACTCTCAGAGTTGATACAAGCATGGATTAGAATTCACTATAATCACCTCCTTGCCTCTTGTCCACACTGTCCTATTCAACAATAAGAACAACAAATGCAACAAATTCCATTCAACAACATAACGGAAATAAGAAGGATTCCAGGGTAGCAACTACCAAATAAGTAAGTTGATTCTATCCAATAAGAGAACTAGTACTTCTCATTTCAGAGTAGAATCATGACAAGAATCATTACCAGCATTGGAGCCCAAATAACACAAATAAGTACAAAGAACAGACACAGGCCATTGCAAAACTTTGTCATCTTTGTCTGCTTTTCTCCTTGTTCGTGTGTAGCTCTGTTCAAAACATTGTCACACTTGACAAGGTACAAGCTTGCATTTATATCCTCCAACTGAAAAATGGATATAAACACATCAATGTCTACTTTAATTGGCATCCCAAAAACCATTAAGAGAGAGCAATTTGTAGATATAAATAGTATATATAATTGAGTTTATTACAATGAACAACACATCATATATTAGGTGTATTAATTTATTAAGGATTTCTAAGGAAATTATTTGGTTCTGTAAACTTGAAGACTCACCTTCAGCCAGTCATACATTGTCAGAGATGTTGTAGTGCATGACCAATCAAGGACACATCGCAATTCATATAGAAAAGGCACAGCACGATAGATCCTGTACCCTAGATAATTAACACGAGAAACTTCACTCGTCAGGAATTGGAGATACAACGTGCTTTGATGGGGCACACCATATCGAATTTGAATGGCTTGCAGGGTAAAAGAAACTGCTTTAGTAAGATATATTGCTCGAAGGGCCAACCCAGCAGTATTCTTCTGAGAAGTATCCAAATTCCACGCATATTCAGTGACAGCACAAGTGAAAAGGACAAGGTTGAAAACATAAAAGATGACCTTCCCAGTGGCAAATGAACACAAATATATGACACGATCCACAACAATTAAGAAAAAGATTGCCTGCATGACAAGAAAAAAATTAAAGCACATTAAACAAAATTTAGAGAAGAAAAAAAGAAGGAAACACCCACACAACCAAGAAATGCATGCTTCTTGATAACTCAGAAAACTCTCAGAAAATCCTAAAACCAAAAACAATCTGGGTGATACGGTTCCATAGAGGAAGACCACATCAATCGAAAACCCATATGGATATCACACTGTATCTTTTTGCTATTTAATTATTCTCCTGCTTAACAAGTAATTTTCAAGATCTCAAGTCTCCTAAATATGAAATAACAAAGAAGCACATATCCTTACCATTAGAATAAATACAAATTCTTTTGGAAATTGATCCTCAAACTGATAGTACTCCAGAATCTCACTTTTGTTTTTGATAACAGACTGGTAGAATATCGCAACCAGAAAGAAAACAGTCAAATCAGACCCAAATATATAGGCATAAAGATCAATTTCTCTTTTACCACCGCCAATTACCGACACTATGGGATAGGGAAAACCAGCTTCTTCAACCAGCTCCTTGCGTTGTGCTTTAAGGATCTCCTTTGCCACATCAGCTGCAGGAGTAAGAGATCTGAATTGTTCAGTTGGTCTACAGTCTGTTGGTGAAGAGACATAAACCACCTCAAAAACAGCCAATGCCACATCTTTATTTTCAGTACTTTTTTCAATGCTTCGAATTTGCACCTTGCTGGCACTGGGGCAGCGATTAGGCACTTCACACCGACAAGTTTCATCATGTACAAGCTGCAGTAACTGATTTATTCCAGATTCAATTCGCTCTGGTTGAATCCCATCCTCTGGCCATACTTTGACATCCATGGACAACTGAATGAAGTATGGAGGAGATTCTGCTTCTTGTGTCAGTGATTTCCAGTATCTGGAACATCCAATAATCACCATTTCAACCAATCGTTTCAGTAACTGGAAAATCATCTTTACTTGCTCACACCAGCTGGAGCCAGTGTGAACCACCTCTCTATGTTGTAACCCTGCTTTGTAATTACTAAATCCTACTGAAAACCATTCACCATCTTTCGCAGTTATTGAACTCTGTATGAGAGTAAATAAATACACTAAAAACAAAGGTAGCAAGCTCACTACAAATGATGCTGTTATCGGTTTTGTTGGAAACCCCACTTCACGAAGAAGGATTGACTGGACGTTGAAACCACAATGCTGAATCATTATTTGGTACAAGTACTGAGCCAAAATATAAATTTCAGTATAAATCAGCATAATAATCCAGAAGATGTAACTTGGGCCAGTATTCACACAGAGTGCATACAGAAACAGAGCTGCCAAGTACACAATGGAAAGCAAACTGAAATTCCATAGAAAAACAATGACAAAACAACAATAGCACACCACATCATTGTTTGAGCGCATCTGGGACCAGATATGATTGACTATTCGTCCAATTTGCAGACTTGCAGAATCTGAAGCTCTGCTCTTTTCAGACTGAAAAGAAGACAGGCTACTCAGGTGTGCCTGCTCTGTGCTTATTTTATCATCTGGGAATCCATCTTCCAAAGATGAAGGCTCATTAGAATCTGAATCCTCAGGGCCAATATTCAGAAAACTCACGAGATTGCTAACTGCTCGATTCCCAATTGACTGTACATGAGAAACCCCATCGCCGATTAATTGTACGGCAGATGCTAATGGATTTTCCTTCAATTGGATTTTATCTTTCTTCAATTTGTCTAAATCATTAATACCACTATCACTTGCATCATCCCAAAGCTCAGTTATCTCACCAATAGACATATCCATTTGGTGCTTCTTAACATCTAAAGGAAATTCACTTTCCACTCTGGAATTCCAAGAAGGTTCATGTATATTAAAGGGCAAACCTGAATCAGGATTGATATGGACATCCTGTCTCTCAATGTGGCCAGTGTCTTGCGGATTACGTGAAGCATTTTTTCTTCTTCTCAAGCCATTATTTGGAGGTGAATCTTCAGTACCAACAGTAGCAGAGTTCATGTCATGGAGCTGTATTTGTAAGTTGAGCATCTCAGATTTCATCTTCTCCACTTGTAAGTTCCGCTGACGTTTCTTCTCTTCAGACTTGCGAATAAGCTGCAGCTGTTCAGTTTTCCAAGTAGCTTTCTTCTCTTGCTCCCTTACAATTGCCCCAATTTGTTCGGCCTCAAGATACCGAAATACATAATCAAACTCTGATGAAGAGAACATATATGATTGACATGATACCAGAACAAAAATGATAATTTCCACCAAAGCAGATCTGGATGTAATCCGAAATCCATAATCGTATTTATAAAATCCAATCACCTCATAGATATAATCAATTGTTTCACACTTCCCTGCATTAAAATCACCAATGAAAGGAGATTGATAGGCCAAAGAGAGAACAATTACAGCAAAATTGTATATGCGCAAATATTTGAAGATCTTATTTTTCTTCTTTAGTATTGTGAGCCTCATGCGGAAGAA
Organism: Ruellia speciosa; assembly: GCA_001909325.1. NCBI lineage: Eukaryota > Viridiplantae > Streptophyta > Magnoliopsida > Lamiales > Acanthaceae > Ruellia > Ruellia speciosa. The sequence continues at coordinate 7,637 of MAYD01763064.1, forward strand.
AATAAGAGCAAAGCCGAGGTATCCAAGGTGCAGAATGTCATACTCCAAAGTTCCCGTAATCAGTATCAGAGCCAGCACTAAGTCTAACAAGTGACAGTAGCAGTATACCCTCACATAATCCAGAAATGTCCACATGCCTTTGGTTTCAAATGAGAGATCTCGCCAAACAAAAGCATTTTTTTGCTGAGAAACCATCTGGTGATATGTAAATGGCCCTGAAAAGCTGGACGCATTATCAGCGCGGAGCTTAAATGATGCAAGCATGAAGACCACAAAATAGCTGATTAACATGCGAGGATCATCGACTATAATCCCTGCCACATAGATAAATGAATGAAATCATTAACATTTAAACAAAAGCATTAAACTCATGATTAGAAGTTACTTGAAAATGATCAACCCTGCTAATGTTTGATAACAAAAATTGTAATGACTTAATTGATTAAGTGGTTTGAATGTTATGGGTAAAATGGAGCCTAGAAATAAGTGATTTGAGTATTCTTAATAAATTCCCAGCTTCCTGATTCAGACTTTAGATCATACCCAGTTTTATCAAGTGGGCCCTAAGAGTAAGAAGGTAGGGTTTTATTTACAAAATATAAAAATAAAAGGATATTGTACTTCCAAGTTGCTAATGACAGTGCGAGAGAAATCATACCCAGCCAACACTTGACACAATAGAAGAAATATACATTTGAATTTTTCCAGCAATCATGACAACGTGCATTGGTTTCAGTTGAAGCATGCCAAATAAAAGGTGTCACATTCTGCCACAATGCAAAATATTCTGTGAGAAGAATGGCTGCAAACAAAAAGACAACAATTGGCCATAGTTTACGTATGATAGGGCGAGCCAACAAAACACATGTGGCAAGACATGCAATATAGAACATCGAAACGGAATTCAACAAAGCAAAACTCGCAAGGAGTAATGCTATCATAGTAATCTCAAGCCCAAAGAGATTGAACATGTTTTCCACCCAAAACTTCAGATATACTTTTAGAGTAGTCTTCTGCATCTCAAATCTCTCCTGCCTCAAGGCAACAATCCTTTTCCTATTCCACTTTTCACTTTCCTTCATGCTTCCCCAGATATAGCTAAACAAGAGTTTTGTACTGCTTCTATCATGTGACCCCTCGTTGCCAGATGAACCCTGAGTTCTATTATAATTACCATCTCTGAAAGATGACCAAGAATTGCTTCTTAACTGTTCCGGTGACAGTTCATGAGATTCAGATATAGTCTGGTTATCCTTGTTAGAAGTTGAGACAAGCACAGACACATCTTCCTCCGAAACAAATAAAGGGCAAGGTTCCTCTGATCTCCCTGAGTTCAATAGAAAACTAGGCATTCTTTCCAACCAGCGAAACACATTATACTGAAGAGTACAAGCAACAATCACCAGCACCTTTGACCTCAACCCTGCTTCAAGACCTTCAAAACCTTGCCCATACACCTGTAATCCCAGGAAAAGGGACAAACCATGGTGCCTTTGTCCAGGAAACATTTTGGCAAACTTGCCCAGCATCTGAAACAGATATTCAGCCACCACCAGCATTCCAGTGTAAACCAAGAATGACTTGGATGGAATTGTTGAAGCTTTAGGCAATATAGAAGACAAAACAAGACCAAGAAGATATAAAAAGCCAAATGCACTAACTGGAGACACTGAAGCATAGAACACTGCCACAAACAAAATCTTCTGACTATGCCAGATCAGGACCCTTTTGATGAAACCCAATACCCCTAGCTGCAATGAATCCTGCTTTTCTGATTTCCTGTGTTTGCTTTGTCGTCTCTCGTAGCTGTAAAGTTGCATGACAATCACAACTGCTAGAGACTCCCAAAGGTTCCCAAACAGAGAAGCTTCAGTATCATAGCCAAAGCATAAGTAAAGATTGACTTTTTTGGACATCCATGTCTGGAAAGTGGGGAAGATGCTTAAAATATATGTGAAAGTATAAACGGCGATTGAATATGCTTTGAGTGGAAACCATAGACGTCGATTTGTCCTCTGAACAAGCTGTCTTCCAATTATCCAGACAAGGAGAAGAAAAATATAACCAAATGATACGAAATTAGGTTTCACAAGGTACACCGCAACAAGAATGGTGAGAAAAGCAATATAGGTCCCAAACGATCTATAAATAGATAAGAACTTCTCCCCAATTGCACTTAGATACAATGCTACCCTTCGTTCTGGAAAATAGACAACCAAAAAAGGTATATCAAAGTGTGACAGTTGAATCATTTAAAAATACCACTGGTGTCATGCACACTTGATTTTTCGTAGTGGGGGAGTCAACCCAGGACATGTATGCTGTTGCACCAAAAATAAGACATGAATGAATTTGAATATTTAAAAGGCTCCTAAACTCTGGTGCTATATATTTCTCTGAAGGAACTCTAGCTCATGGATATTCATAACTGCATCCAAATTAAAAGTGCAATGCTAACAATGAATCCTTTAAAAAGGTTATAATACCATGGTGATGATTCTCAAGATTGTCTCTGGTGTTGGTGGTAGCATAAACTGACAAAAGAACTGATTTGTTCAGACCAGCTTTCAGAATGCTAAACCCAACTGGAGGGCAAGGCGTATGCTGCACAATTGCAGAAAATGCGAACAACATTTCAAAGCCATGGTTATGCACAGCACAAAAGCATGCAAGCAGAGCTATTTCCAGGAAATCCCAAGAGCTATCATATTCAAGGAGACCTATAAATATTTCATAAACAAGTTAATGAACATAAAAACAATGGTAAAAAAGTGGAAATTAAAGATATTAAACATTGATTATCAAACAAATGTGTAACATTAGATGCAAAACCCACACCTAACTGTGATAGCACTCCTGCACTTATAGAACCTTTTTGTTTCAATTCTCTGGAGACAAGATTAAGTTGAAGAATGTATAAAATTGCGAAGTGAGACTCGCACAGAAGAACAAGAGTTTGGCGCATCTTTTTATTGATGTCATGGCTCAAAAGGTACACAAAGAAGAATATCACTGAAACAAACAGTGTACAAGTTAGAAAATTATGAAATGTAACTGATAAATAATAAAACCCAACATGTCAATACTTTTAACATACTGTAAATAGCATGAATTAAGCCAGGCTTCAGTGCAATTAGGAAAATTAGACAGAGCATAATAGGCCTAGAACATTTGCGTAGCCCCCAGAAAACTGTAGCCACGATCAAGACCTTCGTATCTTCCTTCACTGCAAGCATATACATCAACTAGAATAGTCAAGTCTCAATGTGAAGTCAACTTGCAGAGAAAGAAATTTCAAAAAAAGCATGACACGTTCAAAGAGGAGCATCCGTACAATATCAAACCCCATGAGCAATTGGAAGTGATGTATTAGATCAAAGATGCATATGATGAGAATATATCCCAAGTCCCAACAACATCATTACGTTGTCTTATCATTCTCCAAAAGAAGTCTTTTGGTCTGGACATAGTTGTAGTAACACAGCCATTAGGAAGGCATTGTTGAAGGAAAAACGCCAAATTTAAACCTTTCCGTACCACTGCGGCAAGATTGTGAAATAAAGATTGTTTACTCAAAAAGGGTATGTGGCAGTCAAAAAAATTATCTTCATTCATCGGGCAACTAATACAGCTTCATGTAGGATGCAAACAACCAATTGACAGTCAAACAACACATGTTTGAAACTGGAATCGGTGATGGAACCAATTTGTGCTCATAGTAGTCAATGAGCATGGCACAGCACGCGCCATGACACTGTATGGTGCACATATATAATCTGAATTATTCAAATATAACCATAAAAAACTTATATAAAAAACCTTAAGTCTTAACTCAACATTAACCATAAAGTTCAAGATTGCATATAAAGTATAATATCCATTTCTAATCATCAAAAGCTTAAAACAATTGAAGTGTCAAGTGCAACCAACAATTTCACAAAATAATCTAAAAAGGAAAAAAAAAGCTGCAAAAATACTATTTAAAATATTTTAAAAATGACATATATAAAACATTCAAAGTTAAAATGAAAAAAAAAAGAAATGGAATAAAAACAGGCAGACACCAGGAACAATAAATTAAAAGCTGCTAGGGTTTTTTGGGGAGGAGCAAAGGCACAGTTTTTTTGGTCTTGGGAGAAGAAGAAACTTTTCCAATTCTATGAAGAAAGTTAAACTCATTTTTTTCATTCAAAAGAAAAAGGAAAAGGAAAAAAAACAAAAAAAAGAGGAATGTTGCTGTGGCGCAAATCGCGCACCACAGTGAAGCCCTGCGCCATGCCATAAGGTATGGCGCAGAGGCTGTGCCATTCGCCATACGTGCCATGGCGATCCATAAACTACTATGTTTGTGCTCAGTCACAAAGTGACCCTGGCAAGGTCTTCACAACAGAAGCAAAATGGAACCTCATTTTCCAAAAATTAAGGAAAAAAAGAAAAAGCTGATTGGAATTGTTAATATAGGCAACTTTACCTTCTTCAGTTTTGCTGTCATCAGAGAATTGCCTCTCCTCATTTGATAGATAGAGAAATACTGAGTTGTTAACAAGATTACCAAGAGCTACAAGGATTCCAAGACAGAACTGTGCTAGAAGGAAGAAACCAGGGATAGGATAATGCCATAACCCAACCATTTCCCAGATCTCCATATCCTACGTAGGAAGGGAAATTAATAGTAAACTTTCACTTATATTTGGGGGGCTTCCAAACTGAAGATTAGGATAAGGAGATACCTTTGCAAGTTTCCAGTTAACATATGCAAAACCCACATTGAAAACGTATGTGCTGACGGCCCACAAGAGAATAAACACTAGAAGCAATCCATTCAATCGATGCAACCGGAACAAGGATGGGAATGCATACAGAATATACCCAACATATGCAAGTAATCCAAATGCACATATACTTGCAAAGTGGAAACTCCAATATGAAAGAGCGAATAAAGATATCTGCCATATTCACATCGGAGATGTATAAGCATTTAAGCATGGAAAACTGGAGAATATAGGCATTTTACATTATCAGAAACCAAAATCACGTAACTTTTTACACCCACAATTGACCATAATTTTCAAAAACATGCACACATACAAATCAGTTACAAGTTAATAACTACATACCGGGAAGCCATATGTGAACCAGTTGATGCTAAAAAACCTGAAAACTGTTCCTCTTAGTAAAATATTGGTATGTCTTACACCAGACCTGCGGACCATAGAATCAATTCAACAAACTTCGAAAGCAAATATGCTGTGAAGCCAGATCGAATATGCTAACATGTCCATGCAGGAAAGCACAAATATATTTGCAACATAGGAGTAACAGCAGGGAAGTAACTAAAACAATGACTGAAGAACTTACCTTAGCTGACGAACAAAGAAGGAATTTTTTGAGGGAAGAAGGCATTCAGTGAAGCTGCCTTCTCTCATGGACATCATTAGTTCCATGTCTCCTAAATCATGCCTTACAAAAGAGAGCTGCACATATATTTCAGAACAAGTTATTACTTGCTCCATCCCTTATTCAAGTCAGTCAATGAAGGAGAGTTTCTGCCACAAAGGAAGAAAACACTCCTTTTATCAAAGACTATCGAGTTCCTCCAGGTTCATTTCTCTTATTGGGGGTATGAACTCTTCAAACAGCATGATAATCTACAGTTTACTGTTAAGGAATACCGTGGGTGATTTTCGCAACTTTCAGAAGTCACAACCATAAGCTACTATGTTGCATTATCCATTTTGTATTTGATTACCTTAATTTAAAATCACCGTTAACAGAATAAACAAAAATTATCCCCAAATCACATGCATTACTTAAAACTTTTTTACCTCAAAATGGACGTGACAAAAAAAAAAAAAAAAAGAAGCATCTTTTGCAACAAAATCTAGAGATTCTACATCCATTCTTTTACAGGATAGATATATTTCAAATTTAGGCTGAAATTGGTTGGACTTCAAAGTTTAACTCTAATTTATGTTACATTTCTTTATTTTTTGCATTAAGTGGACAATATGCTATTTAATCTGAAGACATCGTTCGCTGTAAGACCAGATAACTTTTCATACAGGATTGTCCGGAATTAAAACTTGTGCACTATCCATAATAAGATTGCCTGAAAGCAAAGAGAAAAAATTATGCTCATATGAGACAACTTGGAGCTAGAGTGCTAGACGACCAACAAAAACTGAAAGGGCTGCTTCAGCATGTACACATCCAAACATCTTAAATGAATCATAGGAAACACGGAAACTAGAGATCAAACCGAAAGCTAACACAACAACTGCGTACCATATAATAAAACGACACCAGAGAAATGCCAGAACAAAATCCTTGCCAGTCAGATTCAACAGAAACTTTATATAGACCAACAAAGTCAGCAACCACTTGGAAAGAGTGTGGAAGGCCAACAGGAAGCTGGTACAAGTAGAGTAGGCAAATGCTAAATCCAGAGTACACCCAAAGCAGCTTCCACCACCTTCACGGCATGCATAAGAACATGAGCGCTGATGGACAACTGAGTTTGATAACACTTAGATACGGACAACTGAGTTTGGCTGATTATTTTATGGGATGAGAATAATTTAATTCTGAAACAATAAACATTAAAAGAATGAAGTACCTGAAAAGACCTAAAAAATTGCTTGTTAGGGACCAGTAAACAAGACCAACACAACTGCAAATGAAAAATGGTAAAGATAGCCAAGAAGGATTGCTAATCCCTGAAGCCAGTTGCACACCAGGAAGTAATAAGCAGGAAGCAAGCCTAAGGCGATAACCTTTGATATGGACACAGAAAGGAGAATTTATGGTTAATAAACAAATAAATAAATAAAGTTAACTTACGAAGTACTGCAATCTTGCAAATGCTATAAGAATGCATAGCCAATGACTGGCAATGGGTTTTTCCAGGCCCTTGGCATCAACTTCTGAGTGCACAAAATCCAAATTGCAGAAGAAATACTGACACACTATTTTTCGGGTCCTATTTAATTTTCATACACTCGCACAACCCTATATCTTACACCTTATAATCCTATACACAATACATTATCCAATCATTATATAGTACAAAATATATAAAAGCAAACAAATCAAATATTTACTTTTACTATTCATTTTTTCCTCCACATACGCTACTTTTTTTCCAAAAACAACTTTGAAAAAATACATCCAAACACTAACAGTGATTTTTACTTCTTTTAACAATAGCCAAATCTTCAAGTAGTTCAAATTGTTTTATCCTCTTGAAAATTCATAAATGGCAATTGTAAATTCGATGGGATCTTTTTACAACAATTAAGAAAGGAATAATACTTCACCAGATCTTTCTTTTTCCTAGTTTAAGTCAAAACTAATGTTATTGAAGTCCACTGAGACAAACCTATGTTTTCAACAACAGATGAAAAATAAGCCCAGCATGAATCTGGAGAGTCAGTGTTATCGTATCTGTTCCACCGGATCTCAGTAAATGCAACAAGCCCAATCAAGAACTCTAAAACCAGGAAATAGACAACTGTAGGCGATCTCTGTGACTGAAAGCTGCAAATGCATATCATGAGCTTGTTGATACAAAATGCAGAAATAGGTGTGGAACAGAAATAATTAAGTCTTACTTCATAAGTCCAAAAAGTTTTATCCACCACGCATCTTGAACACTCCATTCCGAACCCACAATTGCACAAAGACAAAGGAAAATCACTTGCACAAAAATGACAAGAGCGGAGTATATGAAGACAAACCACAAAGATAGGACTCTTCGTCGATTTCGAAATTCTGCACATATTACAAAAAGGCAAACACATAATTAATTATTTAGTCACCTAAGGGAGAAAACGTATTCATATCTTATCCCATTATCCGAGAAGATGGCAGGAAATATGAAGTTGAGAAATGCCATTGTAACAAGTTCACAACAGATGACCAAGTAAAGGAAAACAACTCCATAAATAAATATTACCTGTTTTAGGGGATGTATACCGGAAAAGAAGAAAACTCAGCAAATTAATCAAAGAAATCAAACTCCAATTCAGTAACCCAGCTGCAAAAATAACGCAGATTATAAGAAAAATTAGTATAATCCAGAAAAAAGAGATACCTTTATCAAAGGGTATTACACCTAGCATTGACCCAATCTAATGGTACATATATGCAACAAATCCAAGAGCACATTTCACAACTATGATATCATTTGTGCTCTTTTGTTTCTAAAGCAGGAGTCTATCTAAAGATGTAAATATTCCCTTCTGCAAATGAGATGAAATACACTACCAACCTTACAAATATTAACTTTTTTCTGATCTTGTTTATTCCATTAAACCACTTTCCAGTTTTCACAGAATGCAAATTTAACAAAGAAAGAATTGGCTCAAGGGCTAAATAAACTCCATTTTTTGAGAAAGTTGTAAATTGTAGCATGCTCCACACACAGTATTTCCCTTTCCACATTCTCTTCACATCTTCAGATGTGACATTAATTTCAGCAATCTTGTGACATACATAACAATCAAGATGTAACAGCAAAGTGAATATTGTAAACACTTGAATTAAATGAAAACTATGTATTGAAGAAACCAATGGCAACTTAAGGAAAACTGAGTATATATACGTACCTGTCAAAAGCAACATGGGCAAAACAACCCCATCCAAGACTTTCCCCATTGTTGCCTCTGAAACAACTCAATTACATCACCAATATTCAGGAACGGCCTCCGTCACAGAGAGAAAGGTAAGGGGGGCGATAGTAGAAATACACCCCCAGAAAAATCCCCTCCTGACCAAGAAACTGCCTTCCGCACAACCCGCTAAAATTTGAATCCAAAAAACGGAGCACTGAAGCTCCCCCACACAATAAACCCACGAAAATCCCCGCCTGATCAAGAAACTGGCAACCGCACAACCCGCTAATACATGAATCCAAGAAACCTAGCACAGAAAGCTCTCTTTGACAATACACCCACGAAAATCCCCGTCTGATCAAGAAACTGGCGTATAAACAAACCTAAAATATTTGAACCCAAGAACCCAGCACTGAAAGCTCTCTCATACATTCAACAACAATTCGAAAGCTAGTAGTATCCTCAATTGAATTCAACGCCAGTTGATCTGGGACTTCTCCCCCAAATCCCGCGCGTGGATATCAAGTGAATGCGAGTGGCAATTGTGGTGTGCACACTAATCAATGGTGTGTCATGCGTGATGTGTGGAAGTATTTACGAAGTGATAGTAGTATATTAAAAGGCAGTATTTCGTCCGGTATAAGTGAGAGAGAGAGAGAGAG
>MAYD01763099.1:0-14328 GCA_001909325.1 Ruellia speciosa
ACTTCCCAGCCCTTTTTTAATATCTGCATGTTAATTTGTGAGCCATCACCCCTTTTGTAATATAATTTGTTGCACATTTTTTCTACTTCCCATTCCCACCCCTAATTAAACCCTAAACCCATGTCAATCAATGACTGTATAGTTGTTCTTTGACTATAACTATACATGCTACTCAATAGCAGAAAAGAAGTCTCTTTATTGACATGTCATTGAAAATTAATCGTGGGTTCTCTAGAAAGAGACGGTGGTAAACTAGTGATCCTACGTATGATAAAGAGGACTGATATCCATATATACCCGTCCTACTTAGAGTGTGGAAAAAGAAGCAACCAAAAATGAGGGCGATTCCACCTCTCCCTAAGAACAAGCATCTCTTGTTTCTTGCAATTGTTCAGCTATTGATCCCTACACTATCACTGAACATTGCAAAGAATAATGTCGCAGCCAGTCAAGATGTTAAGACCAAAGTGAGTAGCAATTAATCCATATAAATGATCAACATGCTTCACATTTCTAGCTCTGGAATTTCTCAAACAGTAACTGAAAACAGGTATACATTGTGTATATGGGAGAAAGGAAGCACAGTGATGTGGAGCTAATCACAAAATCCCACCATGAAATGCTGACCTCGGTTCTTGGAAGGTATAGGGTACATTAACATAGTTAAACAGAAATTTATTTAAATTTTTCACACTGCATTGCTATAGACATATTTCAAATTTCAAATTCACCTATGTACTCGCAGCAAAGAAGCAGCAGTCGAGTCAAAGATATACAGTTATAAACACGGCTTCTCTGGTTTCGCTGCCAAGATGACAGACTCTCAAGCTCAATCTTTTTCAGGTGTTACACATCTAATAAAATTCAATTCAAGTTGTCTTAACAATGCAGTGCTCAATCCAAATTCATAGGCATGAATTAAGCTAAAAAAAGCTGCTTCGAAGTTATGTCCACTAGATTAAAGTAGAAATTATGTGTCTGCAGAGTTACCTGATGTTGTCCGAGTCATTCCAAATCAGCTTTACAAGGCGCATACAACAAGGAGCTGGGATTTTCTTGGTCTCTCCTCGTCGTCTTCCAGGCCAAATCTTTTGCATGATGCCAACCAAGGAGAAGGTGCAATAATTGGAGTCCTCGACAGTGGTAATGATCCTTCTTTTGCTTGAGCTTTAGTCATCGGTAGCACTATGCTGCTTATATACTTATTGTCTAGCTGGCCTGATGTGTGAAACTAAATCAGGAGTGTGGCCAGAGTCAGAATCTTTCCAAGACAAAGGCATGGGCAAAATCCCATCAAAATGGAAGGGCTACTGTGAATCGGGAGAGGCTTTTGATCCTGCAAAACATTGCAACAAGAAGTTAATCGGGGCTCGTTACTTCATCAAAGGTATACTAGCTGATACGGCTGGAGAATCCAATGCAACAGAGAATTATGAGTACCTCTCACCCAGGGATGCAGATGGGCATGGCACACATTGTGCTAGCATTGCAGGTGGATCATTTGTGAGTAACGTAAGCATAGATGGCTTGGCTTATGGCATCGCTCATGGAGGCGCACCTCAAGCCAGGCTAGCCATCTACAAGGCATACTGGAAATTTGGTGGTACTTCTGCAGACGTCCTCAAAGCCTTCGATGAGGCCATCCATGATAGAGTGGATATCCTGTCGGTTTCTTTGGGTATGGACTATCCCCTGACTCCTGAAATCAACGAGGAAGATTTGATTTATTATGGCTCATTCCATGCGATAGCAAATGGGATCACAGTCGTTTGTTCGGGCGGGAATAATGGGCCGATACGTCAGACAGTCGAAGATGTAGCACCATGGGTCATAAGTGTGGCCGCGAGCACCACTGATAGGACATTTCCTACTCCTATCACCTTGGCAAACAACAAAAAATTCGCAGTAAGTTTTAGCATTTCAACAAACCAGAGAAATTTGTGACAAGAGTTAGCAACTACTTATGCTGTTCTTTTTCCTTTGTCTTCAGGGACAGAGTATGTACGTCGGAAAAGATACCGGCTTTGTTGAGCTCATTTACAATACTCCATATAAAGAGTATAAATCCGGCTTTCAACAGTGCATCAAACTTCAAATTTTCTAGTTTTCTTGACTAACAAGTAGGCAGTGATTTTGCAGATATTGTAACTCTATAACAAAAAATGATACCTGGGTAATTGGGAAAATGGTGCTCTGTTTCAACAAAGGGGATGTAGCGAATGCAAATCAAGCCGCAAATACTGTCTTTGCCAGCGGTGGCCTGGGGATTATTGTTGCAATAGACAATGTCGATTACTATTCTGGTTATCGCGTACAGTTTCCTATCATTTTTGTAACTTACGATGTAGGAACTCAGATACTGACTTACATTCGCTCGACAGGGTAACTACAGTGGACTGCTATATAAGTCATTCTCTTCATGATCTGCTCAAATGCTTTTATTACAAATTTTTTTGTTGGATGTCGTATAGGGAACCAAAGGCACGGGTATTGCCTACCGAAACATATTCAGGTAACAAAGTGTCCACCTATATTCCAACCTTCTCATCACGGGGACCTAATCCACTTTCCCCAGCAGTACTCAAGGTATGAGAGTGTAAGGTCTATGTAAGGAAGCTCGGATTGAGATTTCGACCTCTGAATGTATGCGTTACTTAAAAATGTTTGTTGGTGCAGCCTGATATAGCGGCACCAGGAGTTGATATAGTAGGAGCTGCTCCTACAACAATAAATCCAAGGGGATATGAATTCCAATCAGGAACATCCATGGCTACCCCTCATATAGCAGGAATTGCAGCACTTCTCAAATCTTTGCACCCAAACTGGTCTCCAGCTGCTATTAAGTCTGCACTTGTCACAACAGGCAAGTTTATACACAACAATTAAGTCAAGACCTTCTAGCATACAATCTGATGTCTCCATATATAACTCGATTTGTTCATAAAAAGTGCAGCATGGACTGCGGACCCTCATACAGGAGAGCCCATTTATGCTAAGGCGGGGACATATCAAATAGCAAATCCATTTGATTATGGAGGGGGGCTTGTTAATCCAAATGCAGCAAGGCATCCGGGCATCGTGTACGACATGGGAACACAAGATTACATAGATTATCTATGTGCAATGGGGTACAGAGGAAAAACTGTCAATCAACTTACAGGAAAGGGCAAATCTTGCAGTGGTTCAAACAAGTCTGTCCTGGATTTGAACCTTCCTTCCATTACAATCCCAAATCTTAAAGGCTCGGTTACCGTGACAAGAACAGTCACAAATGTAGGAGACCCAAACTCTAAGTACTCAGTTGTCGTTCATCCTCCTGCAGGAACTTCTGTAAAGGTGAATCCCGATCATTTGCACTTTAATCCTAAGGTCCGGAAAATTAGCTTCCAAGTCACTATAACTACCTTCCACAAGGTCACCACAGAATACTATTTTGGAAGGCTTATCTGGACTAACAATGTTCATCATGTCAGTATTCCAATATCTGTTAAAACTATGTTTCCACAGGTTTATAGCAACTGATGAGATATAAAGATCAGCGGCATAAGGTCTGAATAAAGATCATATTGTCCTGCAGTTGGAATTGGCTGCTTTATCTTTGTGCATTAGTGTGATTTTGTTCTACACTTATTATCTAGCTGCTCATACACTTAGGGCTCGTCAAAATTACAAAGTTAATTACTTAGCAAAAAACGTATTGCAATCACGTATTTACTTAAAGGACTGTAATAATAATAACTTGGATCTAACCTAAACAAACCCCGTCACAACCATCTATGTAATCAACTCTCGATACTTTTCCCTCATCCCCTTCAGTTCATATCTCACTAGTCAAATTGCTTCGATCTCATCTCTCAATTCACATCTCATTGCATTATAGTAATGCATCATTGCATTACATGTCATTTTGATTGCATTACAATCAAGTAAACATGGTGTTATTGTCTAGCTGCTTAATTATATACTTATTGCCTAGTTAGCCTGATGTGTAAAACTAGATCAGGAGTGTGGCCAGAGTCAGAATCTTTCCAAGACAAAGGCATGGGCAAAATCCCATCAAAATGGAAGGGCGGGATATGCTTTTGATCCCACAAAACATTGCAACAAGAAAACAATCGGGGCTCGTTACTTCAACAAAGGTTTACTAGCTGCATTGAGTGGAGGATTCAATGCAACAGAGAATCATGAGTATCTCTCACCTAGGGACACAGATGGGCATGGCACGCATTGTGCTAGCATTGCAGGTGGATCATTTGTGAGTAATGTGAGCGTATATGGCTTGGCTTATGGCATCACTCGAGGGGGCGCACCTCAACCAGGCTAGCCATATACAAGGCAAACTGGAAAATTGGTGCTGCTTCTGCCGATGTCCTCGAACAGTCGTCTGTTCAGGAGGAAATTCTGGACCATCACTTCAAACAGTTGAAGATGTAGCACCATGGGTCATCACCACGGGCGGATCCAGTGTATTAGGAGGGGGGGCGGGAGCCCTCCCAAGGCCCGGGCAAATTTTTTTTTTTTATACTCCTCTTCAAGTCCAACCCGACCCCATTTCCATTAACAAAAATTTTTTTTTTATACCCCAAGCCTCCCCAAAAATCAGATTTTTAACCATGCATGTAGGATGTTGTGGGCTTCGGAAATTTTATCCCCCCCAATTCCCATTTCCTGGATCCGCCACTGGTCATCACAGTGGCCGCAGGCACTATAGATAGGACATTTCCTACTCTAATCACCTAGGGGAATAGTAAAAAATCCGTGGTATGAATTAGTTTCTCAACCAACAATGCATCACAAAAAAGCATGATGGCATTTAATCCTTATTTATGCTGTTCTTTTTTCAGGGACAGACTATGTACATTGGAAAGGACGCCGGCTTTGTCGATCTGGTTTGCAACCTCCAACCTGTGCAGTATGAATCAAAGCTTTCAACAATGATTGTCAAGTTCTAAATTTTCTAGTAAAGTTCGCTTTCTAGAGTAAAAAGTATAAATTGATTGTACAGATATTGTGACGCTATAACAGAAAATGATACCTGGGTAACTGGGAAAGTGACGCTCTGTTTCAACAAAAATTGTGAAAATGTACTCGCTGCTGCAAAGGCCATCTCGGACAGTGGTGGCTTGGGGCTTATTGCAGCTGTAGACAATGTTGATTTCTATTCTACATATGAGAGTAACTTCCCCTCCATTCTGTAGCTTACGACGTTGGAACTCAGATACTCGCTTATATCTTTTCGACAGGGTAACTGTATTAAACTTTACTCTTCTTGATCAGCCCAAATGCTTTGATTATGAATTCCCTTTTTTCTTTCTATTGTGATAAAGGGACCCTAAGGTACACGTAACGCCTAGCAAAACGTACATTGGTAACCAAGTGTCCACCTACATCCCAGCCTTCTCATCACAAGGGCCTAACTCTCTCTCCCCATCGGTACTCAAGGTATGAGTGTAACATCTCTGTAAGAAAGCTTCAGACTGAAATTTCAACCACCCTCGAGGGATGCTTTACTTACAATTGTATGTTGTTGGTACGGCCCGATATAGCAGCACCAGGAGTTGATATAGTAGGAGCAGTTCCAACGATGATAAACACAAGCGGATATGCATTCAATTCAGGAACATCCATGGCAGCCCCTCATATAGCAGGAATTGCAGAGTTGCTCAAATCTTTGCACCCAAACTGGTCTCCAGCTGCTATTAAGTCTGCACTTGTCACAACAGGTAAGTCTATACACGGAAAGTAAGTTTGGAATAAAATCATCCTTCTATCACGTAGAAGATGTCTATATATATGTAACTCAATAACTCGATTTGATCATAAAAACATGCAGCATGGGCAACTGACCCTTATACTGGAGAGCCTAAGGCGGGCATATATAAGATGGCAGATCCATTTGATTATGGAGGGGGACTTGTTAATCCAAATGCAGCAAGACATCCGGGCCTAGTGTATAACATGGGAACACAGGATTACATGGATTACCTATTTGCAATGAGGTACAATGAAAGAGTCATCAATCACCTTACAGGAAAGGGTGAATCATGTGGTGGTTTAAGCAAGTCTGTCCTATATTTGAACCTTCCTTCCATTACAATTCCAAACCTTAAAGACCCAGTTACCATACCGAGAACAGGCACAAATGTAGGAGACCCAAAATCAATGTACACAGTTGTTGTACAACCTCCTGCAGGTACTTCAATAAAAGAAAATCCCATGCATTTGCACTTTAGTCCTAAGGTTAGGAAATTGAGCTTCAAAGTCACTATAACTACCTTGCATAAGGTCACCACAGAATACTATTTCGGAAGCCTTACCTCGACTAACGATGCCCATCATGTTAGGATCCCAATATCTGTGAAAACTGAGTTTCCACCAGTTTATGGCAGCTGATAAGAGACAAAGAACTGCAAAATAAGGTCTGAATAAAGATCATATTTTCTATTTGTATTGCATGTTGCTATGTATTTGCACATTAGTGCATCTGGTTGTACTATTGCCCATTCACTGAACATTAATGTGTAGAATATAATATTCTACCCTGGTTTGTTTACCAAGTGTAGTGAAGTTCATTCTTTGCTCTTATCACCACATCCAAATAGGTCTCATGAGGCAATCAAGTTAATGCATTTTAGAATCATAAAAATATATTGAAGTATTTTGTGATGTGAATGAAACATGAACGAGAAAGAAAACACAAGGCATTTTAGCTACATAGTGTCCAAATTGTTGATTGTTCCAATGCTAGCTTGATTTTATCTCTACTTGCTACATCATATTTGATTAGAGACAAATTGATGTATAGATATACTTCGTTACACAAGACCATTGTCTCCAAACGAATTATATTCTGTTCTACACAACTAGCCCAATCTAATTAAACTTTCCAAGTTTGTGGCATGAATCACTGGGGGAATCATCATTATTACATAGATTTTGCCTAAATTTTCCCCACTGCACAACTCAGGGAAGTGTGAAAACAACTACATGTTTTTACTGAATACTTAATAGATTTTTGTTGGAAACTGGCAATTTAAACCCACCGAATCTGTGAGTAAATTGTTGCTGCTGAAAATACTGTAAGCATACACGAAAGGCAAAGTCTTATATTTTGGAATTGAGCCTTCCACCCAGCACAGTTCCAGACATTAAAAACACTCTGTTAAGATAAGAAGAACAGCCACATCTGTCAGAGGTCCTTATTATATGTATTCAGCTCTTATTGATTTCCCCTAGACAGAGACTTGAAAGTAAACCTTATGTATTTTTCTGTTTATTAACATCAAGGTCAATAAATTGATACTATTTTCATAATGACACCAGATTTTGGAAGCCCAGACAGAACTGAAATGATGCCTCAAGTCAACTTCATGGTAAGATATACAGAGTATTATACTAAGAAAGTAAAGTTTTTTGCTCCTTAATTTATTATTTGGAATAATAATCCTTCATATAATCCTTCAAATAATTAATCCATGTCAACTGCTAATGCATATCACTTGCAACTACAGAAAAAAAATCTATTATTTGACAAATTCAACTGAGATAAATACCTAGTAAAAAATATCACACTTGATTTAGCTCTATAAACAAGCATGAGAAAGCGGAAACAAGATGTTCAGCTATCTATAGGGAAGTCGTTTTGACATAGTACCTGAAAAATAGACATAGCCATCAGAATAGTGCAACATTTATCATCTTACTTTTAATCAGAGTATGCATTTTCTTCTACATCTGGACCCAGGACTGCCCAGGAGATTTTCTAACTTCTGTTTCCAGCATCAAACCCCTAAACTTAGTTGCCTCCTCCCAAGCGTGGTTTGCTGAATAAGTATTTGATATCAGCAGATAAGGATTCTCTTTATGTGGTTCCAGTTTGAGCAGTTCATTGGAAACCCATTCGATCATCTTAACATTCTTGTGAAGCCAGCAAGACGACAAATATGCTTTCCAAACTTCTCTGACATGATGAATCCCATTCTCGTAAACAAAATCTTTGATCTCATTTAAGTGACCCGCTCTGCCAAAAAGATCTACCATGCAAGATAAATGTTCAATACTGGGTTGGATACCATACACATCTATCATCAACTTAAAATACTTGCAGCCGTCTTCTATCAAACCAGCATGACTGCATGCATTGAGAAGCCCAATAAAGCTCACATTGTTCGGTCTAATACCTTCACTTTGCATCACCTCAAATAGCCCGATTGCTTCCTTTCCCCACCCATGCATTGCGTAACTTGATATCATTACACTCCAAAGCACAACATTTCTTGTTTGAGTTTGCCTAAAATATAACCAAGCATCAGCCAACTTTCCACATTTGGCATACATATCAATCAAGGATGAGCACAAGAAGATATCCTGTCCATGTCCAGATTTTAATGTTAGGGTGTGAATCTGTTGGCCAAGATCCAAAAGAGCAGCATTAGCTGAGGCGGTAACAATGGTAGTGAGGGTAAAAAGGTCCACCTCAATTTGAGCGTGTGTCATGGATTTGAAATACACCAAGGCATCTTTTATCATACCATGTTGAACAAACCCCGCAATCATTGTACTCCATGAAACACTTTGAGCCAAAGGATCATTATAAAACCCCTCAAGAGATCTCAGCTTCAGTTCTTTAAAAAAATAGGGAGCCTTGTCCATTTTCCCGCACTTGCAATACATATCAAGAAGCGATGTCAACACAAATGAATCATCATTCATCCCAATCCTCATCAGCCGGCCATGAATCTGCCTCCCTAATCGCAAATTCATCAGCGAAGCTGCCAAAACCAATGATATCGAAAAAGTGACTCTTTCAAAAGCAGGTCCAACTTTCACCATCTGATAAAGAAGCTCCAGTGCTTTGCAGCCGAATCCATGTCGCAAAAGCCCATCGATGATAGTATTCCAACTCGAAACACTCTTCATCGGTAGCCTCCAGAAAAAATCAAGGCTCGCCTCCATGTCACCCCTACTTATCTCAGCAGCCATGACAATGTTCCAAGATGTAGAGTCTTTCTCCTCCATCAAATCAAAGAAGCTTTTCGCGAAATCGAACACTCTGAATTTGGCATAAAGATCAAGAACAGCATTGTTCAACGCAACATCAACATCAATCCCATTTGTCACTATCCACCCATGAATGGCCTTCCCCATTTGAAGACCATTTTTACCGACGGAAACACATGATTTGAGCGCTGCGGACAAAGTGAAGGCATTGGGAGTAACAACCTGCATTCCATCCTTCTGCATTTTGGCGAAGTAATCCAAAGCAGTCGCGTCACTCCCGTGTCGGGATACGCCCGAGATGAGTATCGTCCAAGTCCTAACATCTTTTTGAGGAATTTCATCGAACAGCTTCCGGGCGTAATGCAAATCGGAAAATTTCAAGTAAAGAGTCAAAAGATAGTTGACAACTTGTGGGATTTGTGAGGAGCCATTTTTTATGACGGTAGAGTGAAGGAGCAGTGCAGTCGAAGGAGACGAGGAGTGGCATGCCACCAAGTGCTTGATTTTGTTCTGAGATATGGTCCGAGGAATCAGTGGTTTGACAAAGGACATAGTCGCCTTTACCCTCTCCCTCTATGGCCGATCCTGCTATTTTAGCGGCTAGGGAGAAACGAGTTAATACTGCATTTCAAAGTTTTAATTCTAAACTCGTGTTCGTGTTCGTGTTCGAACCCCAGCCCCGTGGATGTATTTTGAACTATTAATTTTGAATCTCAAAAACGTCTCGAGATCAGTATCCAAAAAACTCTCTCTATTTTTATTATTAAAAAAATATTACCTTTCAAAGGGGTTGGAAACCTACCGCTCAAGGGGATTTTAGCCCAAGAGAGCTTCGAGCACAAAAGGGGTTTTGAGGTGGAGGAGGCTTTAAGCTCAAAAAGAAGTTCGAGCTTACAGGGTGGGGGATCTATGCTTGAAATACAACTTGATTGTGATTCCAACTCAAAGTACTTCATGATCGAGGTCTACATACTAATTGACATCTCCAGACGAGGTCTCTTGTCTCCACTCGATTGGGCTTACTATCGAGCGCCACTAACTTCCTCGCTAGAGGACTTCCATGATGGGTTTTCCGAAGGGTATTGGGCGCCATAATGAGTTTATATTTCTGAAGTTTTTAGGTAAAACCCATTGGGATGGGTTTTTTGATCACTCTCGACTTCACTCAATCGATCACTTTCAATTTCTCGGCCTTTCCTGTGAATTCCCCGTCTAAGCTGGCCATAATTTCCTCATAAGTTGTGTGGGTTATAAATTACTAGTTTTGCAACGTACATATACCCTGTCTTTCAATAAAAATCACATGATGTTACGGGTGCAGTGTAATGGGAAAAGGCCGAAAAAGGATAGTCCTTTATCAAATCTAGGTACCTCCTGCAAACCCCACAAACAATTGTGCAAAAGAATCCAATTATAAAAGGGGAATGATGATTGGTGTTTGTAATAATGCAATGATCATTTGAGCAATGAAATGTATCAATAATATCACTCTTCTTTTTCAAAGCATTTCGTTTCTACCGACGTATGTTGTAAATAGAGGACAACATCAGGCTGTAATTGAAACAATCAAGCCCTGAAACTCATGCAAATTGATGGCTCCTTAATCTTTAATTATATCTTGAAATTAAGATTTGTTTAATGACATATGCAATATACAAAATCACAGACATTGGTGGATTAGCTTGGGAGACACAGGTGTGGGTTTCATATGCCGTACTTTCATATAGGGATGTTTTTTTACGAACATTCACTGTTTGAAATCTTGCAGATATTACAATTTTACAAAAGCAGTGTAATATGTGTATTGGAATCTTAGTTTTCTGCTAAATGATGTGAGGTGTGATCCTCAGCACCATAGTGAATTATGCTTTTTAACATATGCTGGATAATGGAATTTACAGGTCCCTTGTGAAAATCCCTGTCAATGAATCACTCTCTTTATTTATATGGATATTATCTGATCTGCCTTTTCTCAGGTGTCAATGTACTACGTGCAATGATGTGATTGGAGCATATAACTATTTTGTGTTAGAATTTGCAAAGCTAATTCTAAATTGTTCAAAAGTTAAAACTGTATTAAGGAAAAGTAGAACTTGGATAACTATTAGCATAAAGGTATAATCCCATAAAAAGTCTGCAAGTGTCCAAGATTGTTTCTTTGTATGAATTATTGTTGTTTACCCCTTTTTTGTCCCTCTATAAAAATCTTCTTGTTAGTGTGAATTATGGCCAGTAATAAGGCCACACTCTCTTGAAGTGATTTAAATTTATATTTAGTGACGGATGTAATGAAGTTTAATCTGGCCTGCTCAGCTGTAGTATGTTGAAACTAAGAGCAAAGAATGCATTTCACAACACCTATATATTAAACAAACAAGAGGATAATATGATACACAATTCACATAGATGTTCATCAAATGAGCAAATTAAGGATAGAACAAGATCACACTAATGCACAAAGATAAAGCAGCCAATTCCAACTGCAGGACAATAGGATCTTTATTCAGACCTTATTCCGCTGATCTTTATATCTCATCAGTTGCTATAAACCTGTGGAAACATAGTTTTAACAGATATTGGAATACTGACATGATGAACATTGTCAGTCCAGATAAGCCTTCCAAAATAGTATTCTGTGGTGACCTTGTGGAAGGTAGTTATAGTGACTTGGAAGCTCATTTTCCGGACCTTAGGATTATAGTGCAAATGATTGGGATTCACCTTTACAGAAGTTCCTGCAGGAGGATGAACGACAACTGAGTACTTAGAGTTTGGGTCTCCTACATTTGTGACTGTTCTTGTCACGGTAACAGAGCCTTTAAGATTTGGGATTGTAATGGAAGGAAGGTTCAAATCCAGGACAGACTTGTTTGAACCACTGCAAGATTTGCCCTTTCCTGTAAGTTGATTGACAGTGTTTTCTCTGTACCCCATTGCACATAGATAATCTATGTAATCTTGTGTTCCCATGTCGTACACGAGGCCCGGATGCCTTGCTGCATTTGGATTAACAAGCCCCCCTCCATAATCAAATGGATTTGCAATTTGATATGTCCCCGCCTTAGCATAAATGGGCTCTCCTGTATGAGGGTCAGCAGTCCATGCTGCTTTTTATTGACAAATCGAGTTATATATGGAGACATCAGATTGTATGCTAGAAGGTCTTGACTTAATTGTTGTGTATAAACTTGCCTGTTGTGACAAGTGCAGACTTAATAGCAGCTGGAGACCAGTTTGGATGCAAAGATTTGAGAAGTGCTGCAATTCCTGCTATATGAGGGGCAGCCATGGATGTTCCTGTATCGAATGCATATCCCCTTGGATTTTTTGTTGTAGGAATATATGCTCCTACTATATCAACTCCTGGTGCCGCTATATCAGGCTGCACCAACAAACATTTTTAAGTAACTCATACATTCAGAGGTGGAAATCTCAATCCGAACTTCCTTACATAGACCTTAACACTCTCATACCTTGAGTACTGCTGGGGAAAGTGGATTAGGTCCCCGTGATGAGAAAGTTGGAATATAGGTGGACACTTTGTTACCTGAATATGTTTCGGTAGGCAATACCCGTGCCTTTGGGTCCCTATACGACATCCAACAAAAAAATTCGTAATAAAAGCATTTGAGCAGATCATGAAGAGAATGACTTATATAGCAGTCCACTGTAGTTACCCTGTCGAGCGAATGTAAGTCAGTATCTGAGTTCCTACATCGTAAGTTACAAAAATGATAGGAAAGGGTGAGCGATAATCAGAATAGGAATCGACATTGTCTATTGCAACAATAATCCCCAAGCCACCGCTGGCAAAGACAGTAGCTGCGGCTTTATATGCATTCGCTTCATCCCCTTTGTTGAAACACAGCACCATTTTCCCAATTACCCAGGTATCATTTGTTGTTATAGAGTCACAATATCTGCAAAAGCACTGCCTCTTATTAGTCAAGAAAACTAGAAAATTTGAAGTTTGATGCACTATTGAAAGCTGGATTTATACTCTTGAAATGAAGAATTGTAAATGAGCTCAACAAAGCCGGTATCTTTTCCAACGTACATACTCTGTCCCTGAAGACAAAGGAAAAAGAAAAGCATAAGTAGTTGCTGACTCTTGTCAGAAATTTCTCTGGTTTGTTGAAATGCTAAAACTTACTGTGAATTTTTTGTTGTTGGCCAAGGTGATAGGAGTAGGAAATGTCCTATCTGTGGTGCTCGCGGCCACACTTATGACCCATGGTGCTACATCTTCGACTGTCTGACGTTTCGGCCCGTTATTACCGCCCGAACAAACGACTGTGATCCCATTGGCTATCGCATGGAATGAGCCATAGTAAATCAAATCTCCCTCGTTGATTTCAGGAGTCAGGGGATAGTCCATACCCAAAGAAACCGACAGGATATCCACTCTATCATGGATGGCCTCATCGAAGGCTTTGAGGACGTCTGCAGAAGTACCACCAAATTCCCAGTTTGACTTGTAGATGGCTAGCCTGGCTTGAAGTGCGCCCCCACGAGCGATGCCATAAGCCAAGCCATCTACGCTTACGTTACTCACAAATGATCCACCTGCAATGCTAGCACAATGTGTGCCATGCCCATCTGCATCCCTGGGTGAGAGGTACTCATGATTCTCTGTTGCATTGAATTCTCCACCCGTATCAGCTAGTATACCTTTGATGAAGTAACGAGCCCCGATTAACTTCTTGTTGCAATGTTTTGCAGGATCAAAAGCATCTCCCGATTCACAGTAGCCCTTCCATTTTGGTGGGATTTGGCCCATGCCTTTGTCTTGGAAAGATTCTGACTCTGGCCACACTCCTGATTTAGTTTCACAAAACGGGTCAGCTCAGCTGGACAATAAGTTTTAAGCAGCATAGTGCGACCAACCACTAAAACTCAAGCAAAAGAAGGATTATTACCACTATCGATGATTCCAATTATTGCACCTTCTCCTTGGTTGGCTTCGTTCAAAAGGTTTGGCATGGAAGATGTCGAGGAGAGACCAAGAAAATCCCAGCTCCTTGTTGTATGCGCCTTGTAAAGCCGATTTGGAATGACTTGAACTACACCAGGTAACTCTGCAGATACACATACTTTCTACTTTAAGTAAACCTTCTAATTTGGATTGAATTGTGCACTTGTCAATAACAAATCTGTAGAGTTTAATACCTGAGAAATATTGAGCTTGTGAGTCTGTCATCTTGGAAGCAAAACCAGAGAAGCCGTGTTTATAACTGTATATCATCGAATCTACTGCTGCTTCTTTGCTGCACAAATATCAGGTGAATCAGAAAGAACGTAACCGAACCAATATAAATTTTACTAAGT